>JABASD010000224.1:0-98867 GCA_019776165.1 Pogonognathellus flavescens
AATTTTCTATAGGAAAGAAGAGAGACCACCTGCGTTGCAAATTGGAGAACAATGGAAAAGTAACGGACAACGCTGGACAAGTAGCCTTTGCTTTACTATACCATATACCGTACTATAAATGTCTACACTAAAAAATATTGATGTATTATGTATAATTTCATGTAAGAAATCTAAAATAGTCCTTACTAATTCATAGAGACGTGGTTAATTGAATGTTTAAAGTGAATAAAGCAGAAACGGCATATTACTCGTGATAACTCACGTCGTCCTTCTTCCCTTATTCTTTCGGTCTTCTAGTGTAATGTAACTGCTTCAAGGCATCTCATCAGGGAGAAGTTAATTTCCCCATCATTTCATTTCCTTTATATCATCAGAACCACCCAAGTTATTGCCACTCACTTACAAACTCTTACGGCAAATGTTATGTATAGGAAAACACTTTTCCTCGCTATTAGTAATATAGTAATGGTAATTGATTTTGTCAAGTGTGTGAACACATGGAATAATGGCATTAGTCCTTAATATACCCAACTTCCCCAGCTAGCACCCTTCTACTTCTACTGTCCTTAAACTGTAATAAGAAAAGTAACTGCGGGCAAAGTAAAAATCTCATAAAATGTTATCTGACGGCTAGTGAGTTGATTTCCAATCTCATTTCAACTGCAAATTATAAATAGATGGTGAGAGGGTGATAAAGTAGTGGGAGAACGTCTTGTGTGTTCGTGCAGGCGAAAAAACGCCACACCAAAAGGCTTCTGGAGGAGGAAATGGAAAAGTTTGATTGTGGTGTGGTACAGAAATGTGGAATGGATGGAGGATTGCCCTATTGGTATAGTGGTAGGGTGTTGAGAGAGTCAAACATGAGACTTGGTAATTTTATATGAACACGAAGAGCTGATGAAGATGAAGTTGGTGAGAGAATCGTCAAATCTGTGTGGAGAAAGGAATGTTTGATATTAGAAGATGTAGAAGAAATTTGGGAATGTGAAACCTCTCCAGGGCTGAAGCTCCTTCCTAATTATTTCAGTGCTTGTTCCAGCCAAGTGGAAAAAAACCAATTGGACTTTATCGCATCAAAATTGCATTCCAATTACGTGCATTGGAGATTGGCCCGACATTAAAGCAAAGGGAAAGATACTTGTGCTTCTTTATGTGATTACTTTCCAGTCAGAGCAATGCAACGTAAGGCAAGCTTGCAATAGAATTGAATTGAGTGACTAACCTCCGAGCAACCCACAACCAAAGACAACTAGAAACTAACTTTAAGTCAAAAGACACGAATCTCTTCCAAAAACAGTTTGTAGTTTGCTATAACCATAACTCATCCCTTGCTCAGACTCCTAGGCCTAAAATATACGGATGAAACACTTTCTTCTCTCTTTTATGACTCAGGGGGACCTACACTTTCACACACTGCTCCCGTATCAATATATAAGTAGTACCCGCAAAGATGGAAAAAATACACTGACATGAGTATGCATTGGACAGATGGTTATACAAACGGTTTACTCTTTTATACGACTTTGTCTCCCAGAATTCAGATACGCATTAATACCTTTACCTTCAGCATAGTTTATTTATCTAATGCAAAATTATTTCTATATTTAACCTCAAATAACCTCAACGCATAAATTACCACGATAAGTGGTAGCATCCGACATTAACGATTCGTCCATATTATGAGCAAAATTAATTGAGTCTTCTCCTCATACATATTTTCCAAACACTATTGTTGTTGGCAAATGACTTCCGTCTAGGTCTGCCCTGTCTAGACAACTCATGGAGCACTGTAGTTTGTAAAGTTTCTATTCATGATTACGATTCAGAATAAAAAGACAGCTGCATTGACTAATATTATCATAGATGGAAAATAAAATAAATTGCCCAATAATTTACGTAATAATAGAGAGATTCTTGAGGGATACATTCATTTATGTAGACTTCCTTTGCAGAGATTTTCTTTGGATTGCTGTTGATTATGTTTGGTTAGTCAAGCAGCATTTAAATACGCAGTTTGTTAAGAAGAACAGAGTTAGTTCACTGATTTTGAGTTCAATAAATCTCGTTGGTGTAGCAAACATATAAATTACTTATAATAATACCTTACACCTAATAATAGGCTTTAGCTGTGAGTACGAAAAAATTTAAGTGTAGTAGATTTGCATGAAGAAGAAAAGTTGATGAGATGTTATTTTTAGTATATTTCCATTCCGCTGAGTGTTGAAATTGGAGACTGCTACTCTTCCACTATTCAATGCAAAGTAATTGAAACTGATTCAGAGTTACGAAAGTGGAAGGACGGATGAGTGCAAATAACGACATTCAGCTTGCACTTTTTCAGCCATTCTTTCTCTATTCATGCTCTTTTCCTTGAATACAATTTTATTCTTTCCCGTACTTTCCTAATATAGTAAATATTACATACAAGCTGTAGTATGTAGCAGTAGCACATAAGCCTGTATCTATATATAATTGTATCGCATTACATTATTCAATTAATTCTACTTTCCAATTTGACAGTAAGTACCTACGGCAATCCTTGGAATTTGGTTAGCAACTTTTAATGACTTCTCATTTTTATTCAGAGTGTGTAATTCACACCTTTTGTTAAACACAGGTAATTGAGTTGGAAATAAATTTTTGTGTATAGTTATTGGTTTTGGCTAAAGGTACTTTTTAAAAAGACATGTAGAAAGAGAGACGATATAATATTTGATTTGTGCATTTAGTGGGAGTACCAGGATGTATCATGCACAAAGCCCGATGACAAGCCCGGACGGTGAAAGCGGATATTTTTGGGTGTGTTGTGTTGTTGTGCCTGGGTCTGGGAGCTATTCGGGGTAGATAGAGGGATAGATAGGGATAATATGGATATTAGCATCCTCCCGATGTGTGTATGTACAGATAATGCAGTGTGGAGTGTGTAGGAATGTATCTGAGTGGAAATCTGCTGTCTCTTTTAAAAGGGATTAGTGAAAGTAGGGAGGAGACATGACATGACAGAGGAGGACGAAGTTTGGTGGTTTTAGTTGGATACATGAATACATGGATGGAAGAGCGAGCACTGAATCGGTGGCTGTTGTTGGACGTTGAAGTTCTTGCACTGCGGTTTGGTTGACTCGGTTTGGTTGGTTCGTGGGTTGGTTTGGTTTCCTTCGGTCTTGAGTCTTGACTTGACTGTCAGTTGACTGGGTGAAAGATGGCTATGGTGAAGGATGGTATGGTGAAAGATGGCTATGACGCTCCTGCTCCGCTACGAGAGACGACTGACGACGACGACGACGAGGAGGACGACTTCCCTTGCTTTGCCTTATGCTTTGCCATCAAGTTGCTTGTTCAGAATGTTGAAATGGTGAAGTGTTGTGAATAGAACTACTACTGTGAGGAATCAAACATTTCTTTTGGCAACCAGCTTGTTTGCATAAAAATCAATAGTTAGTGCAAGACGAGAAAAAGAGTAAAGTTTCCTTTCATTTCTATACTTCTCTCTCTCCTGCTCTCCTACTATTTACCGAATATAATGTCTACACTCCACCAGAAGGAGACTAGACTCACTCATAGACAGTTCACTTGGCTTTGGCTTCAGTTCAGTCGAGTCGAGTTGAGTTGAGTGAGTGAAGAGCGAAGGAGTGAAGGACTGAAGGAGAGAAAGCGAAAAAGAGAGACGATTCACAGCAATTCAGTTCAGACTTGAGACCATTCTCCTGTTTTCTTAAGCTCACCCGCTAAACTAAACTCACCAGTCACCGCACATTCACTCACTCACTACACTTGTACTATTATCCTTATCCCTATCCATCCTTATCCTCCTCCTTAACCCACCATCATCATCATCCCAACACATAGACGCACACGAACCCTACAGCGAATATCAAACTATCATATACCACACCAATTTCCATCTCCAGCCACTCTCAACAACCGTCTCAACAACTACAATACAAAATACAAACCTATTCTACTATTCCTCCCTGCTGTATATTCCGCAGATACTTATGTCGAGATGCCTAGCAGATTTATACAAGGCTAAATGTATACACGAACTGTATAAGAGTAAACATATGCGATGCTTTTCCTTTTAGCTCTGCACTGCTTTGGCTTTAACTCCAATTTCCATTCCTTTCTTCTTCTTCTTTTACTCTGCCTAACTTTCCAAGCGTCTCAACAGAAATCTATAGCCTTGCTCCTTATTTTCCAGAGACTGTGCACGCACCAGCAACAACTTACAAACAATTTACTATGCAATCTCAGAGAAAACAATGTGTGCAACTACAAAATTCTTTACGTATGTATTGCCATTTCCCTTTTTCAATCTTCGTCCGTAATATTTCATATAAGCTACAAAATTACAAAGGTACAAGATGTATTCATGCATTATAGCTATATGGGGAACTGCATTTTTGTTTAAGAATTGTTTTAAATTGATACAAATCCATGATGATTGGTTGTACTTGCATTTACAATTACAGTAAGTATAATATTTGTATTCTTTAAAGTAAAGCTACAGTACCAGTGTGCATGTGTAAACATACAAAGTTTACAAAACAGGTCGACATCAATTACCAACCAATCAATCTTTTTGTGTCGTTTCATTCCAAAAGGTTTCAAAGACGACGATATCATGTTCCTGTACTTAAAAGTACCTTCAGCTCAACAAACCTAATACTTAGGCATTTTTGTTTGCGGAAAATATAAAGGTACAATGTATAAAGTATAGAAAGATAGTTGATAATATAATATCCTCGCATACAAAAAGAAACTTGCTATGATACTACCTAGTTTATAACTGTAAACAGAGTTTTTTCTAAGAACAAAAGAATCATAAGGTTTCAATAGAGGTACAGTGTTTTACATGCGTTTCTGAACAAACCCACTATGTATTTACAGCATAAAAACGTACACAGATCACCCATCTTACTAATGATGTTATTTACAAATGACAAAGTACAGGCATGGATGGACTAAGAACTGTTGATCTCCATTGCACTAAAAGTACATTTTTGCGTAATAAGTAAATACAGATAGATTTCAGTCTACCTTTGAACTGTTGTTTGTTGAAATTGCGTTTACTGCAAACAAAAACTTTTACAATAAACAATACAAGAGAACTTCTTACAAAATTAGAAAGTTAATTTCATGACCTTACGTAATGTATGTATTTTTTAAATGCACACTAATTTATAATTAACTGGATGAATCGTAGTTTGAATAATTTTGAAGAGCGTAAATTTTAGACCTGTTTGAAGGTAACGGTATATATTAGTGCTGAAAGATGTGAGATGGATATAATATATTTGTGGCACATAAAAAATGGAGTAAGAGCAGAAGAAGAAAACAAAGTAAGGGATAAGAATAATCAAGTGCTGAGTCGAGAGAGACACGAGAAAGTTGAAAAGCCAAGACTAGGGAATAGCTGGGAGAAAGCGAAAACGTGGATAAGAATCCAATTCAAGCATCCGGCACGATAATAGCGAGTGCTGTGGCTCATAGTAATTTTAAGAAACGCAGACGGGGATTTTTGTCCGATGCACATTATACAAATATCTCCTCCTTACAAATAGTTTCCCGTATAAAAATAATATATCAAGAACCTTGTTATAAAAATACTAAAAGGACATTGCCAACGCAAAGGAGCACAGGACAACCCAGAACATTGTCTCTCCCAGTTTTATCTTGTTACGTATTCTTCCTTGCAATGAACCAGGCACAGCACTTGCATCGTAATGCACTTTCTTCCAAGCAAACCTGATGCCAATGAAATAGGTTTAACCTGAATATCACATTAAGTTCTACATATTCGTACATAGGTATGCTCTTTATGATTCTGTTGTGGAAGAAGAAAAACAGAAAACTTGTCACTTTGAAGAGTACGGCTTAAAAAGTCTAACATGTAAAATAATTCATATCTTCCAGACATCTCAGAACTGCAGAACATTCAAATCATACACACTTCTCTAGTTCTCTTGTACTTTTAGAACGAATTTTTAGTATATGTATATATACGCATTGCAAATGTGCACAAAATATTGACACATGTATTTTGAATGTTGCTATACCTCAGATACATGCACTTACATTTATGTACCCATTCTGTACACATGTTGAAAAAATAAAATATCATTTATTGTGCTCCTTAACTTTATTAATTAGGATTTTCATTTTTTGTATTATGGGTTGATGTATTTTCCAGGTATTTCAAAGACTATGTAGTGTGTAATTGTGTTAGTGTACTACTTGGTTATGGCACTAGAGATTTTGGCTCGACTCACTTCAAATCTGTTGGTCAGATCTGATCTGAGACAAGGTCTACAACTGTATAACTTGTATATACCTAGTAGACTAACCCTGCGTAGCCCTAAAAAAGTTTGATGTGTGTATTCTTAAAAAGAACATGCGATCATTGTACTTGAGATCACTGTTATAATATTAGAACATTGGACGCAGAATGAACTTTACTATATTTGCAAAAAAAGACAGTAGTACCTAAGTGGAGATAAAAGTTTGTCTATACGGAAGACCAGAGGAGAATCATCCAAGCGCCAAGGCCGTTGTTCTAGCGTGACAACTAAGCATTCCATAGACCACGCTCTTAGACACATTTGCCTTATAAATCTCGTCCACCTCGTTGTCATCTATACAAACACACACCACCCATAGGTACACACAAAACCTAAAGACCAAATTCCAGTGGCAGCAAAAGTAATAACCAACCCACGCAAATCCATTTACAACTTTGCATTTCTTATAGCAATACCAATACAGCACTAAAGTAGCTTTTAGGTAGTTCAGAATCATTATCTTATATTAAAATCCCATTAAGTTCACGTTTATAGTTTTATAGATATAGGCCAAAAGTGAATTTGTGCAGGAGACTTTGAGACAGGAGAGAAGGAAAAAAATGGATTGGGCGACGATAATATACGGGTCGGTGGCTTTCCTCGTGCAGTACTATACAGAGCAATTCAAGAAACTCGATCTGTCAAGCAATTTTCCAGTGGAGACTCCAGATTACCAATTTCCTCGCATAGAATCATATGATTTCATTATTGGTAAGACTTATGATTCTATTCTACCCTTTGCTTCCATAGTCAACAGCCTTAACAACTTTTTAATTAGGTTGCTAACAAGATTGCTAGTTTACCCATATAGGTAAATTGAGTATAGAATGTACCTAAAGGTAAAATATGATATGGAATATGGATTGGTGTGATACAGTGGGCGGAGGAACGGCTGGATGTGTGTTGGCAAGTCGTCTTTCTCAAAATCCAATTGTACGAGTTCTGGTTTTGGAATCGGGAGGAAATCCAGCTCCACAGAGTGATATTCCAGCTTTTGCACCCCACTCTCTCGCTGCCTCAAATATCATTTTTGATTACCACAGTCGTCCACAAATTTACGCTAATAATATTGTCAGCATTTATTCTCATTTGTTCAATGTTCCATATACAAAAAATTTCACCCTAGTCTTTCGCTGGAATAATTTTTGAACTTATTAGATATTTTAAATATGATTAGGTGATTAGAGCACCTGTGGGAAAAGTGCTAGGAGGAACGAGTACCATTAATTACATGGTGTACAACAGGGGAAATCCCAGAGATTATAACTTGTGGGCAAACGCCTCAGGAGACGACTCTTGGAGTTATGGACCTTTGATGGAATATTTTAAAAAAAGTGAAGACTACCAAGGACAGTTTCCTGTAAACGGTACGAAGTCATGTGGGAACCTTTAATTGAGATGGGTTATGTTATTTATGAGTTTAAATTGACAATAAATATATTTTTGTCTCATCGTCAGTTCACCATGGATCTCGGGGACCGGTTACCGTATCGTCTCAAAGTTACTCACCCGGACTTTTCCAATGGCTCGAAGCAGGAAGGGAAAAGGGCTACTCGATGAGAGACCCTAACGGGCCTCAAGTCATAAGTAATTGAAAATATGAAACATGTTTGTTATCTATACTTATTTCAACTTATTTCAATTCTTGTACAATCTTTTTTGTAGGTTTTAGTCCAGTTGAATACAGCAAAGCATCTGGGAAGCGAGTGAGTTCGTATGAAGCTTTCATCAAGCCTTTTGAAATAAACCGACCCAATTTGAAGGTCATAAGATATGCTCATGTTACTGAGGTACAACTATATTTATTGTTTAAAAAAAATTAATTTGAAAGTGTTTTTGAAAGAACGAATTAACTTTCATTTCATTTCATTATGCAATACCAGATTTTGTTGGATGCAAAAAATAGAGCTTACGGATTGACCTATAAAAAGCATGAGGTTTACAAAGGAGTACTTGCTACAAAAGAAATTATCTTAAGTGCTGGAACTTATGGTTCACCTCAACTATTGATGAAATCTGGAATCGGTCCATCCGATCTTTTACGCGGAGCAAAAGTAAAGTTGCATATTAAAAAATAAAGAATAATCATACAATATCAATAAAAAGAAATTATTAGATGTCTTATTCTTATTGTATTATTCTTAGATCGATCCTAAGGTGGATTTGCCACATGTGGGACAACATTTGCAAGATCATCCACAAGTTCCCTTGAGGATTGATATTAAAGAAAAATCCATTAGGTTTGACCCGTATACAGATTTGGATGAAAACACTTTGGATGCGTTCATGATTCGTGGAATAGGCATGATTAAATAACTGGGACCTAATTATATTTTGAAAATATTTTAAAAACATATTTTAAAAAGAAGCTGATAGTGTTATTTTAATTCTTTTAGGACCTTTAACGAGTACATATTCTCTAAGTGGACAAGCCTTCCTGGTTTCGTCTGTTGCAAAATCAGAGGGTCACGCAGACTGGCCTGATATTCAGTTATCTCTTTACAGCCAAAGCAAGGGACTTCATGTATTCCCAGAAGAGGTAGACGATGCACATGAGTCACCTGCAATTTTCATTTTTCCTCACTTAACCCGACCAAAAAGTCGAGGTTGGCTTACCTTGGATCCCGAAGATGTTCATGGACCTCCAATAATTGACTTCAACGTCCTGCATGACAGAAGAGATATTCAAATGCTCACAGATGGTATTTTTTCTTTCCCTCCACTGAAGCTGCAAAAGTTTTTCATAAATATTTTCTAATTGTTTAATTTCTGGTTGAAACGATTCCTCATTTTCTTGTGTAGCAATAAATATGGCTCTAGAAATTTTCGATACAACGAAAGTCTATAACTGGGCTGGAGCCGCCTTTTCCACAAGCTTGGATGCGTGCAATCACCTGCCTTTTAGATCTGATGGCTATTGGGACTGTTACATCCGGGCTACAATTGTTGGAGGCAATAATCCCGTAGGAACATGTGCAATGGGATTAGTTGTCGATTCAAAACTAAGGTTATTTATCATTTGAAAAAATACCAAAGATGCCATGTACATTGGGTCTTACAAATGAACTATCCATAATTAGATATGTTCCTATTGCTTCTATCTTCAAGAGTTTTCATTTGTTTGCAGAGTGAAAGGTGTTAAAGGACTCCGCGTGGTGGACGCATCGGTCATTCCAGCAATTATAAACTCGGATGTACAAGCAGCAGTTTATGCGATCGCGGAAAAGGCTTCAGATGAAATCAAATTTCACTGGCGTATTTAAAATAAAGGACGATTTCCTACAAATTATTACATCAATTTCTACTGCATATAATCCAAATAATATATTTTTTCACCACGATACAATAGTGTTCTAAAACCAGTGTAGAGATAATTTTCATAAAATATGTATATTATGCTTTTTTTAATTCATTAAAGCTATAAAACGATATTAACTTCTATTGCCCATTCTATTATTCCTCACTCACGATTCATTAACAAATTTTAAACGTTATTGATTAGTATGAGGAGTATTAACCATCAACTGCACGTGGACTGTATCTGTATGACATATAAACATATAAATTAAAAACACCTTCCAGTCTGTGACCTACCTAATTAAGATTAATATTATTTTCCATCATGGTATAAAAAACTAGACAACTATTTTACAATACAAAAAATTCGTGTTGGAGGGAGGGCTGAAGCTCGATATTGGTTACGTGCTACCTACACAATATTGAAATGTAAAAAAGACTTCTAGGGAAGCTAGAAATCGAAGAGGATGAGATGACTTGATTTCTTTTACTTCTTTACTAAGAAAAGCTTCATTGAAAATTCGAGAGTTTTCTCATGCATTATTATAGTTACCCCGTGAAAAGATACATTTGTAAACAGCTCAGGTATTAGTAAAGATGTCTTACCTGTCCATATTTCCCATCAAGGTGTATGTTCTCTGAAGGCTAACAAGATATCACCTTTATGAGTCTGAGTCTGGGGAGATATTTTGATGTAGCTGACTGAGAGTGGATAGTGTAGAAAGTAGAAGGAAGAGTTAGCTGAGGATGTTTTGTAAAAGAAAGAGGAAATGATATTTGAGTATTTTGCTATTATAACTAGTAATTTGAGTATTTTGTGTGTATGAATATTTCTCTCGTTCTCTCTTCATTTCGCTTGAGTTATTTGTACAAGTTTTGATTAACCCGAGATTTGCGTCCTCTGCTCGGCTTGTGTTCTGTCCTCATTTTCATTTCCTATCCATCCATCCCATCTTCATAATATTATTTCCTCTGGAACTCTCTCCATGATATAACACATCTCTCTCTCATTCTCCAAATTGAGATTTTCACTCAGATCACAGCTCAACTCAAGCAGCTCAAGTATCTCTCGCAGTCCTCTGTGACTTCACTACACATTTTTCCCTTTTCATCAATCCCACAACACCCAACCAGTCCGTATCTTTTTCTACTCCCACTTTTACTTCACTCTCCTGCTCCTACAAATATACATTTTCAACATTCACGCATTATGTATTCATATGCATTCATCCGTGTGCTCATTTCATGCAAGGAGAACCATAGAAAATAAAAATTGCGAATCCTTTCTTATTTTGATAGTCTCAATGCTATGTGATGTCTGCTACACGCCATGTCCTCATCTTTGCCTACCTTTTACTGATTTTACATTTTATATACGCAAACCTTCATATATCTATTCCCTTTATATTCTATTCACCTTTCTACACAGTGATTATGCATGTTAAGGTTAGGGCTATGCTAAACTAAGTAATATACGTAATAAGTATAACTAAAAGAGAAGTACTTTTACTAATATTGTATCTCTGCCACTCTACCTTTGCCTGACATGTCTTTGAAAGTATTACTTACTGATGATAGGAGCACCAGTGGTACTTTAATAATGTTAAGCCTTCACAGATGAAGAATTTATTCCAGGAATAACAAGAATATTGAGTCTAGTAGCAGCATTTCGATTGGGATTTCTTTTCTTTGAATTTGCAAAGCATTTGGAATTCACAGAAATTCTTCTAACTCACAAGCACCAGCTCTTTCTTCTGTGTCTCTTTTTGTACTACTAAAGCATTTCCACACACACATCATCATCACAGAATCAATTCAGTTAATATAATATTATGTTGTATATAACATATATAACTGTAGTATGTATATATATAGCTCTGTCTAACCTGTATTTATTGTGTAATATTACTTAAAGCTGTAGAGTAATGTTTGGAGAGATGAGAGGAAGATTCGTTAGAGGTAGGATAAGAGCTCTTTCTATACTACTTTGAATTTGGAGTTGTTGCTGTGCGTACAATTTGACTCTTTTCTCAATACAAAAGCACACATTTGAGGACGTGTGTGTGTATGTATGTGATTTTAATGTGTGTGAGTAATAGAGGACTTTGGTTGTGTATGTTGGGAATGAATAGAGAGTTTAGAGAGATATTACAAGAGAAGAAGAGAGGAACTGGAGGAAGGGTGGTGAAGGTTGGAAAGCGGGAGAGAGACGGACATTATGTAAATGTAAATAAAGAAAACTGGAAAAGTGAGTTGAGTGAAAGTGAAGTGGAGAATGGAGGAGACTGGAGGAGGAGGAGAGTGGAAGAATGTGAGAGACGAAAGAAGAAGACTCGAGAGACATGAAAATGAATTGGTCTGACGACTGACTCCATGCAAAATGAGATGAAGGAGAGAAAAGAGAAGGATAACGAACAGAACGTAACGAACAACGGAGCGTAAAGTAAAAGTAACACACGATATAAGATAACCATCACCAGATCAATGCACAATGCTTATCTCAATATGCCAAACCAAATTCAGTCTCTTTACCTTCAGTATGTAAAACCTCTTCAATCTGCTCGCGCTAACAAATCTTTATTTTAACTCATCATTTTCTTATGTTTCATCTTATCATATTATCCCACAATCCATTTTTAATATCCCTAAGGTATCAACTTTACGCGTACCGTTGAATTTATTGGCCCCTAAGCTCAGCGTCTCTATTACATCATTGTATGACGACTCAGTGAATCATTCTGCTAAAATTTCAATATTACAACACAGTTTCAGTATTTTGTGGTTAGAAGAATTGATGCCTTGTCTGCATTTTTAATTAATTTCTGTTTTTAAAATAATCTTTGTTTCCTTAAGTATATTCTTTTTAATTAAAATGCAGATTGCACTACTAGTTGTGGCAGTTGTTTTGAAAGAATATTTCTTACATTTACCTACTTAATCCTACCATTTATAAAAGTTATAATGTTGCATGTTCTAAAGATTAATTATTCAACTTTTGGTACCTTACGGTAATGTACAAGTATATGGAATTCAATACTGATCCGCTGATATTTCTAACCTATCTAACCAAAAATTATGTACACTATATATTTTTTGTACGTATACCCCTGTAAATCATTGCGAATTTTGTTTTTACTCATAATGTTACAATACAAGCTCACAATGTTCTTCCAGCGCTGGATTTAACTAATTTTCTATTGATTCTGTTTGACTTCTCCATAAATACAGGCAAACACAAAAATATAATTAAAAATTTGTCTAAAGACAGTATGCAACACTAACGTATTAACAATTACTTACGTACATACTTAGGTACTAGACGTATCAAGAAGAAAAGTTCCCTAAACAGTTCAAGGTTGTTCCAACACAAAGCACATAAAAATACACGAAACTGGAGTCAAACCACGATGATATTGCAACCATCAGCTTAATTAGTGAATGAAAATTTACATCGGTATAGGTACATTTCACATATATATCTACAATCTGCAGTAGCATTGTGTTTTGTGTCAACATGTAAAACATGATTATTGTTAACATATAATTTCAGGTTGCTTAGAGTTTGCAGTAATAAAAGTAAGTGTATTGGAGATTGAGTGAAATATTGGAAGAGGATTTAAAGAATGGATGAATGTGTGTTTGTCTCCAGCTCTCTCATCCTCATCTCTCACCATCTGCATTGTCCTCTCACGAATCTTCTCCTCCATCCTCTGCTGCCATTCCTCCTCCTTTCGCTTGGTCTTCGGCTTTGCATTCAATCATATTATATTCGATTCCCTCTCATTCATTCCTTCCTTATCGCCTTGTATTCATCCACACACAAATTCTTTCTCCAAAACACATCTACATTATACCTTCCAAATTCTGACAGTAACCACCCCACATGGCATATAGCATATACTTGATATAATATATCCACCACCATTAGGACAACTTGTACTAGATGTGCAACTATGTAGGACCACTACAAATATACGTATGTGATGATAATGCTTTGTTACTATTCTTTATAAATCCATTCCTACACTTTTATTAGTAATTCCTATAATGCAGGATTTAATTCTGTAAATGATTAGAGCTGCATCAAACCAACCAGCATTATTAAAAGTCCTGAATGATTATTATAGAGAGATGTGTATCCTTATATAGAGTGTATATGTAAGTAATGTATGGCATACTGTAGTGTATCTGTATTTTTGTACACTATACATTTACATTGAAAATGTGTGAGTTAGTACAAATGTGCCTTTTTATAATATTATTCATGCTATATAGGAATACAGTACACTTGAAGTTGTGTTATTGCTAATGCTGCGATTTCGTTTGGATTGACGAGTCTTCTTGAGTTTAAAATTTTTGTCATCTTTCTCCTTTCTTTCCTTTCTTCAGTGTTTTCTCCTCCTTGATTCCCTTTCACTTTACATTAAATGACGAGAGCCTACATCTTCTTCTTTCCATCCCACATCGTCATCGCATCACACGAAATCAAATCAAATCCCAATTCTCGGCTCAACGACTTATACTCTTCCTTCCCAATCTACTGGAAACACATTGAGCCATTCATTCACTCACACATTCATTCATCCCTGTCTATGGATGTGTTGTGTATGCAGTCGCTGTAGTAGTGCTGCTTCTTTCTGCGTCCTATTCATTCCACACATACACAATACAAAATCTAAGCAAACGAAAACCAAAGAAACTCTTGTGCTTGGAGTAATTCGTAATAATATAACAACGAAATCCCATCTCAACACACAAACTCATCATTTCTCTTCTTAAGTCAGGCATTGTCAATTCCAACTAACTTGTAGCTACCAAACCAACCATCTCTATTCTAATTTATAATTCCACACAAAAATACTATACTATGCATCAGTGCCACTATACCTCCACAATGCATTGGCTTTCTCACTTTCCCATTCCATCTCTTCATTTTTGCAGCTTGGCATTGCATACAGAATATTCTTTAGAGGACAGATCAATGGAAATACAGTTACAGTGTAATCAGTTGTAATTCTTGGCAAAGGACAGGGACACACATAGAGCCACATGAATATCATGAGCCAAATACAAGATTCATTTTAAATTTAGTAGTACCTCTACCACAAAAATACGGTGAATATATTTATAACGTGATTGTCTTAATTACGTTTATTAAATGTTGACATTTATTGTAGTCAATAGGTAGAGGTGCTAAATGCGAAAGAAAATGTACACAACCTTTTATCTAAAATAAATTTGGATTTGGGAAAACAAGGGATTTCGGATTTCAAAAGCGATTCTTAAAAAACTGTAATTATTTATATAGTAGAAGCTTTTTTGGATTCATGTGAATGTATTTTCAATTTTTCAATCTGTTTTTTCTTTGGTTTAACTTATGTATTATTAGACATTGTATACATGAGAGCCATGCCTTTGAAAAAACAGGGACGAATTTAATGAAGCTCCCTGTACAAGATTTTATGTGTACCTAATTTCCATTTCGGCAGGAATTAATGGAATGGAATGCCATGTAAAAGAATGTACACACAGATGAGTAGACGCAGAAGATAAGAGAGAATACCCTGCGATACACTTTTGCAAAGCTTACGTAACTGTTCGGCAGGAATCAAAAAAGTAATTCCCATGCCGTGGCTAGAAGCAGGAGGAGCATACACGGAGTAGTTCAAGAAATAGTAAAAGTCTCTTCTTGGTGGTAGACATGGAAAATATAATAATAGTTGCTAATACACAAATGAGATAAGTAGGAATTTTTTGGCTCCGAATTAGATTTTCTTCTTCTTTTCGTCCTCCTCCTTCTCCTCCCGTAGTTTCTTTTATTTGTAATGTTTGCAACGTAATCTGGTTTAAGGGATGAATGTGAGCTATTTGATATTTGCCTATATAGTCCCACACCACCACCATTGTACTTTACTTACTGTGTACGTTTTTCTTTCTTGGCGTTGGATTTTATTAGTAGTCAAACAGAACAAGTGGAGGAGAATGCTTAAGATCTTTTTCTTCTTCTTCCTTCTTTTTTACTCACACAAAGATTAGTAATATTATGCTTCGTAGTTGATTTGCCTTGAGTAGTACTAACATGTAAGTAAAGTATCTCTCTGTGTATATTCCTCGGAGAAAGATATAATTTATTTGAAAGACTCTTATTTCTATCTGCACACATAACATTACATACAAGTAGTAGTAGTAGTAGTATTCGCAGAGTAGTAAAGTAAAGTAAAAATAGGGAGCGAATTGAGTAGTAAGAGGAATCCTAAAGGGAAACACATAGAAGAACAAGTCGTGTCTTCTTCTCATCTCTCTTTGTGTTGGATTCAAGAAGAAAGTTTTTGTGTCGTTTTTTTCTCGTAGTAGTAGTAGTAGTAGTCCTGGAAGTAAAAGTAGTTGTTGTAGCGAAAGTCACAATCAGGCTCATCCCGTGATGCGGTTCATCATGCGGTATGTGGCCAAAACCTGGTTGCCTTCCTTCGTCGCTGTTTGCCAAACCGAAAGAGAAAAAATGTATTTCAAAAATGACAAAATAAAAATAAGCCACGCCACCATTCCCTAAATGCGTTTAAGCTTTTACGTTTCCATTTGCCTGCATAATACATTTATATAAGATACCACGTAATAATATTCTAACTGATACTATTTAAGAAAAGGAAGAGAAGGCGGAGTTGGAAAAAAGTCTTCGTTCGTGGAAAAGAGTTACAAGAAGCCAAGCCAAGTGCCAACCATCTTGTCATTTTAGTTAAATGTAACATAACATAGCTATACACTTATACAATATCTCTGTGTATATGTATGCAACAAAGAATACGTAAATGGAGCGTATAAACAGGTACATTTGCTATTTGCTGATAATACATATAATAATAAGGAAGGGGAAAGAGATAGAAGAAAAAGTGTGGGGATAGCATACAGCAGCTGAGGGAAATGAAGGTAAGAAATATTGTAAAGTAAAGGAGTCGTTGATGTTGACTTAGCGATTTGAGGGCTATCCACAAGAATCACAGAATGTTAATGTTACGCCGTGATGCTGCTATATTGTATCTAATACAATATGCAATGTGAACATGTGCATGTTCAGCCTGTGTCTGTGTGTAAATGTTCACATTATTGTACTCGTATTCTCATCCCTGCATTATTTTGCATTATCCTTTCTTCAATACCTCTTAAAACACACACCTTTATCGTTTAGCCTGAAAAAACTTTCATCATTTCATACTGTTCTACTTTCTGCCATGCTACAGTGTGTTCTCGAATACAAACACATTTCATGATTTGTAGCAGTAGTACATAGAGTGGAAGGTGTATTTATGAATATTGTAGAGACTTGTGAGTTGGGAGAGCAAGAGAAGACTGGGATTGAATTGAGAGAGTGAGTGGTTTGGTTTGGTGAGGTGGCTCGTCTCGTTCTCATTGCGAAGTAGAATATAAATATAACTGTAGGAAGTAGACAGGACGAGAGAGAACAGAAGAGCACTTGTAGTTCAGTTTAACGTAACGACATATAAATTCAATATGATATTATGTATGTGTGAATATTCTGAATATTCTTTTCCTTCCTCACTTTCACTTTCCCATAGTATAGTCTCATATTTTTCTGTCGTGCACACAAACCAGAGCACTATGTGTATATAAAGTATACTATTTACATACAAAGACACTACTAGTACATATGCTCAGCCATGCTACATCTACGTGTACATTTGCCATTTGTCTCGTTCTACGAATGAATGGAACATGTAGTGTGGCAGGAATAGAACTACTATGTGTACAAATATGCTAAAGTGAAGAATGGAAAGTGGAAAGAGAGAGAGAGAAAAAAAACTGAAAAAGCGAGATGTGAAGTGAGGTGGAAATATTGCACATTATGGAACCTGCAGTTAAAGGAATTTCCCTTTCATTCTGTTCTCCTCTGTTCGAGTAAACTGTAAACTGGCTTCCAGCCTCTTTGCCTGGCGAGGCAGCATGTGCATAATGTAACTGTGTTCGAGTAACTCCCAGTCTTCTTATAATCATATGCATATGCGACTCTCTACTTATATCTGTACTGCAGGAGTTAAGGTAAGTTCAAGACTTTAGCTGCTTTCCTTTTGCTACTTTTCTGTTTCTACCATTCTTCTGATGGTGAGTTGTGCTCTCCACTCAAACTCTTTTTCTCTCTGTGTGTATTGTAATGTACGTGTACATACATGTGTGTATGTGTGGTGGCAGACCATAAGACATAAGATAAGAGGATAAGTGCATCTGCGAGCAGAGTGGAAAAATAGAAAGGTAAGTACAGCCATAATAATAATGTAGTGGCACACAACAATCCATAGCCAAAGCTATATAAAGCCATACACAGATATTATAATACATACACTTATCGCCTGTCTAATATTATAATGTTTACTCTATATAGTCTTATATGTACACATATACCTATATATACAGACACAAAAGACTTTCCATATGGAACTGTCTCTAACTGTAGTAGTATATATATCTCACTAGTTGCAGAGATCTGCATGCATTTAGAATACTTTCATATAGAAATTCATATATATTGTTATTACGACCACAACTTCTCTTCCCTTTGTTCAGATATACATTTAAGATGTGTAGGTATTCGCTTGTACTAATATAAAACTGAATAACATGTAGGGAGAACCAAAATCTGGTGTTAGACGAGACCTCTACTACTCTCTTCCTTAAATATGTACCATATAACATACCTAGTTATATTCATTTTGCTTTCTTTTCTACTCAACCCGTTTAACTGTAGCTGTCAATATGTATCGTGTAGGATATGTTGTGCATATATTGATATGGTTAAAGTGCAAAATGTGTAATATTATTATTTCAGTGTAGATAAACGTGGGACTAAACGAAACGAAGGAGCGGATATGATATATTATGTATATACATACGAGGGATGCATAAAAGGAAAGCAGACAGAGGATGAGATGGTTCATATTCCTTCCTTCCTTTCATTGTGGTAGTAGTACTACTACTATGGAGTAACATATTTATACAGGGAGACATACTTATAGTACCTTGTCTTATTTCGTGACTTACACAAATGTGTGTGCACTTTTATTTGGTTTAGAGTTGAATAGCAAGTTGTCTTGTATAGAGACGTATTATATGGATTGCCGAGTCATAAGCAAGATGAGAATATAGCAGCAAAAGGAGATTTGACTTTTTTCGCTTTTTTCTCCATGGTTGGCTTTGGATTCCCGTTAGCTGCTTACTTATGCGCTTAGCTGGAGCTAAAAGAGCTCCGAGAGGTAAACGAAACACGGATTCACCGTCTCAAACGCTTCTCCACCTCCGCTCCAGCACCAGACTTCTCCGCATTTCTCCAGTTACAGCTATTTTCTCTTTACTCTCTCTACATACACCATTTCATCCCATCAATGCTTTGTACTCTTTTCCTACAGCAACAATAGGATACAAAGATGTACGTCTGCTCCTCCTATTACATTACTACAACTACCAGAATTCATAAATACGTCACGCCGAGTCAATGCAATACCTTACGGTATCCCCAACCAAACAAGAAACGAATAACAAAATTCTCACAATATTATGCTAAACTTAACAACCCTTCAGGTACTGCCACTCCAATCATATACCACCTATATACAACTACAGTACACCCTGCTTTGTGCGTATATAATATTAAGATGTATACCTAGCTCCAAAATAAAACATTATATTGTAATATTACAATGGTTTGTACAATGTAGGTACATAAATGCCTACAAGTAGAATTATTAGCTCATTCTCCTGGTTTTGTTACACTTTCTGCCAGATCACCCATAAAAGATGTTAAGAGAATACTTTCATTGTCTCTATACAGATGTTAGTCTTACATAAAATTTCTATTACTGTAAACACATAATAGATCTTGCTTTCAATAAACATGCAATACTGGGAACCGTCTTTCACACAAAAATCATAAAATCTTGGATCATACAAAAGATCGCGACTTTCTTGTCTACTCTAGTATAAGAAATTACATTAGAGTTTCTCGTTAACCAATACTCCACGCAAGTGTTATGTTATATTTTACTACCTCCACACAGACTAACATCACATTGCATTGCATATTGTTAGAAAATACGGTCATTATAATATCGGTTGCAATGTAAATATGGCATTGTTGTATAACAGATATTTACTTGTGTAATAAGATGGAATGACGATACCTCGCACATTGCAGGTATCGTATATGAAAGCACAAGATTGGCATAACATGTCGGGCTCTAATTGAAAATTGAAGCAAAGTAAGAGTACCGAGAAAAACGCTACTACACAAGAAAACCATTTGATCTGTGCTGAAAGAATATTATTAGTTAATTGAAGTCCAAGAAATTCGCCTACTCCACTATTTGGTGTTATCTAAAATATAAATAATTTTGTGATTTCTCATGTCTACTTTCTTACCTAATATGTTTGCGTGGTTTCATGTTACAGAAGAATTTACTTGGAAAGCATCATACCATACCTGATTATCAAACAAAATGAAAGAAGATGAAACTGAATGCCTATACACATGTTAAGGAATATAAAGAGATGTTAAAGATCACGTGTAATGTAATGTGGACGCTCGGCTCCTATATAGCTATTTAGTATGGCTTCTAAACCCACGTTCGAAGATGGTGAATAGAAATAGAAAGCTAAGTTCATGTGTAGGTATTCGCAATTTCATAAGAGTGACGGGGAAGGAGAAGAAAAAGCGGAGGAGTTGTTTGCAGAAATCTTACATAAAGAGAAGATGAATAAAAAAGCAAGCGAAAAAAGAGTTAAAAGTTGAACATACGGAAATATGGATTAAGATAACCAAACCAATCCCAGCACCTAAAAAAGTCAATAATCAAATGTTAATTGTAATTCACGCAATTATAACAAAATTATTATTGTATTGTAAGTGTACGAGAGAAAAAAATGCTTTAATGTTATCAAGTAAGATGAGGAGAATTACGCATTGGGGTTAGTGATAGTGGCCACCGTTTGTGGAAATAGGACGATGATGTTATTCAGCTCAGCTGCTTCCATGTAGCCCGTCTTCGTCGCATAAACATCCCCAACCGCAGCTCTACGTATTATCGTCCAAAGTCCAAACCAAACATCAATATCATCATAAAATCTCAACACACCTTTCAAACCCAACAACTGCTCCAAACAACAAAATGCCTTTTCTTTTTCAACCGGTAAACCCAGACAGAGCTTAAACCACCCGTTCTACACGGAACAATAAAATGTGAACTGCCTCGTTTCTCGTA
This sequence comes from Pogonognathellus flavescens, assembly GCA_019776165.1. Taxonomy (NCBI): domain Eukaryota; kingdom Metazoa; phylum Arthropoda; class Collembola; order Entomobryomorpha; family Tomoceridae; genus Pogonognathellus; species Pogonognathellus flavescens. The sequence continues at coordinate 20,897 of JABASD010000224.1, forward strand.
TTGTTCTGTTTCACATGTATAAAAACGAAACCTTTCTCTTTGCTACGTTTCCTCATCCTGTAAAGCCGATTCCCTAATTCCCTGCAAATCGTCTCACACATATCTATGCTCTTCAAATGCACGCTGTGTAAAAACTGCCATGCATGTCTCCAAAACACTTCACTGACGATTTCGAATGGCTCACTTGAATCTTACATTTAATCTGAATAAAATTAGAACTTAATTATCGTTCAACCTGAATCGTTTATTTTCATATCGTCGACAAATAGCCGAAACGAATGATCAAACCGGATTTGATTATCGTCAATATCTGCTTTAAGATTTCATCTTTCTAAAATAAATTCACTAGACAAAATACAAAAGTGCCAACTTATTATGTTCAACAATTTGGTACTAAAACCTAATTAAGTGCTAATACTAATAAGAATGGATGACAGTGATGACATTATTCGTGGAAAAGATCTGTGAGCGGCGGTATGTGTTTGAGAAGACGAGCAGGTCTTATGTAAGATTTTGTAATTTGGAATGTGATGTAATAGCTTGGATTTTAAGAACTTGAGTTGTTACGTCAAACATCAGTCGTTCTATAATTAAAATAAAATGAGGTTGACATATCTGATGTAGTTTATTATGAGTGATTCCTTTTGAAAAGTTCAATACTCGGAAGATATTATAAAGGACTGATATTGATAATGCAGCTTCTTATATACATAGCTCGATCTATATTGTATAAATATTCTTCACAATACGTATATAGATAATTTCATTTATACTACCTAATACCTAACTACCCACCTACTGTCCTTGTTACTTCCATAAAGAGATCATTTCCTGGAACAAGTACCTTTCATCATTGAGAATCTAGTATATATTACTAAGTATTTATTTGCTTCTTTCTGGGTATTTCATAATCAGCTCATAGCTAGTCCTTTGTACTGTACTTTACTACTTAACACTTACTAAATATACTTTACTAATTAAGATAAGTACTAACCAAGTAACCATGTTATACAGATTTGACTGAATTATTATTTATGCATGATATTACCGAATCTAGTTAATCTAGTAAGAATTTCCTGGAACATTCGCTTTCAGCTAAAAGTTATTTGCATACCAATTCAATACTTCATTATTGTGTAAAAATGGAATTTGGTTTTATGCAAAGTTTCATGGAAAACAAGTATCTCACGATACTTAATAAATGAATTGTGTAGTCTGCAGTTAGGCAATCAGAGATTTGCAAATGCATTAAAGTTATATGTATATGTGATATAAATCTCATCATATTGAATTGACTTAGCTTGCCCACTGTGCTCGTACTTGTAATAAATATAAATAAGATTGCGGAAAGCATAAATGGCTGAAGTGGATGGGCGATGTATCCATTAAAGAGTCACTCGACTATCATGGAATTGCAAAAAAAGAGTATAGTTTAGGAGTAGTGACATAATAATAGTGTCAGCACGAAAGAACATCCCAGGCAAGGCAACTGAGATTTCGGTTTTCATTCACTTTCGCAAGAATTTCTACTTGTGTTGTGTCTCCTGGAAATATTTGCCTATGAGCAGTTTTCTATTATGCTTATGCGTCTACTGCTGCTGTGATTGTCCTTCAATTTCGTTATATTCCCGTTTGTAGTATGGATGTACGATGTACATAACATAAAATGTTATCTTTTGCACCGTATGACAAAGATGCGTTGCAAAAGAGAGAAAGTATAAAATGAGAGTTGAGTATTTTCTGAAGAAGTTCATGAAAGAAATTCAAGTCAGCCATCAAAATTGTAAATTAGCAAATAGCAACCAGTGCCTTTCCTTTCGTCCTTCCTTTCTCTCGCAGAGTTAAAGAAGAAATTAACTTTTTTGCACAAGACTGTGAACCGAGACTGAGGACGATGTTGATATTACTATATTATGGTGATTTCACTTTCTTGGCTATCATCACTTCAGACTCCAGGCCAAACTTTATTACAGCAGTCGCTTGCCTTCAGTTTTATTCTTTGCTCGAGTGGAATTTACAAACCGACTCCATTTCATGCACACACAGCCATTAAGCCTTTCCTGTCCTGTCTGCCCCTATTCATTCTGCTCTATACAAACATCTTGGTATATGCCCAAATCTGTATTTCTTTCTTTTCTTGCATTTATTCCCTATACATACAATAACTATCAAGCACCAATTTAAACTCCTTAAGTACACTATGAACAAACGTCACATAATAACTGTTTCTCCGTTACTTGTGGTGGTTATTCGTTTGTAGTATGCAGAGTAGCACTCATAAATTCTAAATTCTCACTCTGTCGTCTCTCCGGAAAAGGCAGAGGTACAGAAAACGATTTTTATGGCAAATATTTTAACATTAACTTTTAAGAATTGAACTTACGCGTTTTGGGTGCAGCCATGAAATGCAATGTGGAGTCGACAGCGAGTGGCCCCACTTCGACAACCGGAAGGAACGTACAAGTACCCGGAATTGGCCATGCTAGATAAACTGGGGTGAAGAGCGAAAAATTCAGACTGGTCGAATTCAATGAACTGGCCGATAGGAGCTGTGCTCGCGTCAGGTCGACTCAAAGTCCTTCCGTATAGCGAATTCAGCATTTCAAATGCTCCTTTGTAACCACAATTGTTGATCCAACCGGTATTCGATGAAGAGGAACCGCAAGCTGCTCCGTAGTTATCTGTCGGCTATAATTAATGGCAGAGATAAAAAATCCTCAAAAATAACGGATTTTTATTTTATGATTTTTATAATGGATCAAATTATTTAAGCAAACGTACTTGTCCATGATGAGCCCCGATGTCAAATTTAGTCTCTACTATAGCCCCGTAATGATTATACATCTCTTCAACATTTCGCCCAGAAGCTGACAAATAAGGAAAGGCACAGTTTCAAATCTTCAATACTTACAATTAGGGAAAATAAAAACACGATTGACAAATGCCATGATTTAATGTTACCAGGTCTTACGACGGTATCCTGGGTTCCGTGAAAGATGAAGACTCTGCTGCCTCTTACATTTGACACAGCATCAATTTTGCCAGTAGCAGAAAGAGAATTGGCTTCCGAAATGAGAAAGTTCACATTTACCAAGTTTGGTGTAGTCATGCATGTAGTGGCTGCTCCAACGCCCCCGAATCCACACATATATGGAACTGTAGTAAATGTCAACAATTTTCTGTAGAGAACTTTTTTCGTTTGTCTATCACTATGTATTAATATAAAGTACGAGAATTTTTTTGACATTTCACCCAAAACTTACACTACATTTTTTAGTAATGTTGCTTACCACCGGCAAAGATCCCACATCCAGAGATCTCCCGAGAGTGAGCGAAGTGAAAGATGGTGGCAATTGCTCCTCCGGAACTAATACCAGAAACGGTGATCTGTGACGTATCTACGTTGTATCTTTCTGTAAACAAAATATATTTCCATAAATGAAAATTAACAATTTTATGTACATAGCTAAGTAAATCTGTAAGATGCAAAGAATGTAATCTAATAATTAGTATGTAATGTATGTGCGGTTTCCATTTTTCATGGTTTAATTTTAATGTTCTCAATTGACCCCATTAGTGATACTAATTAGTTTAAAACTGTAAATACATGTAGGGAAAGCACAGAGTCTGACTTAGGTATCATCGGTCTGTATATTAGTGACTAATGACAGAGTGATCGAATATGATACGGATTATAATATCACCTAATTAGTTTTAGTGGGCACGCTTATATGATGTATGGTAAAGCGGATTAGTAAATAAATCAATCAATTGCATTTTTAGTTTCGAAATTTAATATTAATAATAATTTTACTTACGTAATCTTTCAACTCCATCCACAGCAAATGCCACGATGAAAAGGAGAAAAGGGATCACTGAATTCTTTAGAATGACCATCTTTAATTATTAACACTGCAGAACACAGAGCTCACTAACGTTCGAGCAACAATTGAGAAATGAATTAAATTCCAATATAATTGAATGATATAATCGTTTCGCTACACACTTGTAATTATAAATCCAATTTATTTTTGTGTGGAGAATTCCATGTTGTAAGAAAGAGGGTATGCTATTTTGATCTAATCAATAAAAAAATTGAATGAATTATCTTTTAACAACCAATAACATGAATGTGTTAATATGTAAAAGTCATAGTTATTTTTAATCTACAGGCACCTGCATTACTGTTCGACAAACTCTCAAGAGTGATTGGGAAAGGCTTGTCAAGCCGGTACTTAAGATAAACATTTTTTGGTAACAACAATACGATACTGGAAAATGGAATGGTGAATCTTCGTCCTCTGTATGTTATTTTTAATGAAAATATCAGAAAATAATAAATCAATGACCTTTAGGAATAGTAAAATCTGCTTCAAAAGCCTTTTTTAAATACAGGTTAATAGATCAAGCTTTCTGTTTTCACTGAAATATTGAGAAATGTGACGTACCTTTGATTTAAATTAATGGACACAGAATGAATTTGAATAGCTAATAACAATTAACTTAATTTCAAGTGTGAAAGTATGTTTGTATGTGAAAACTTTTGATAACTTTCACAATTAATTTATTATTATTATATTCGCATTTTACATTGAAAAAAATAGTGAACATTAATATTATATCGTAATTAATTGTATTATTGTAAATACCGCCCCATTTGTTCGACTTGATAATCCACTAAACAGAACAGTATAATTGCAGTGGAATAAAAAATGAGATAATAACAAGTACCTAACTTCAAAAAATTTCAAAAAAGATTTGTTGGGCAACGTGACAAAAATTGTACATACTTAGTTAATTAATATAATATTGCATACAAAGCAGCTACTGACAGTATTAGCTGTACTACATTTCATTTATTTGAGGTTGCAACAAAAACATTGAGTGTACTATCTTCAGTTATTTACTTTTATACACTGACAAAGCAAATATGGTTCAATGAAAGTTGTCTTTCATTTCACACTATCAAACATTCTAAATAATTATATTATTTGTTGCAAAGTAACAATGACAGAGAATTATCATGACTAAGACTAATACATGAACAAATGTAAACTATTATTATTCTCACACAAAGCGACTAAAATTAAAATAACAAATCTTAGCAAGTGGGAACACTTAATAATATATAATAATATTATATTTTTCTCAGTAACAGATTATTTTTAACGTATAATACACACCTCCAAACTCCTTTAACGTGAAATATAAGAGGCAGTGAACAACATGTTTGTATAACATTTAGGTAGGTATGTAGATCGTTCGTAGGTGTTAAAAATTGTCTGAAAAACGTTTGTTTATTGACTTGCTTCGGTATTGTTGCGACGGCGGGTTTGTAACTGAAAAATAATAAAAATTCCAGTTAGCATTCATCATTGGTAAGGCTATTAGAAAATGTTAAATATTTAGACACATGAACTAGTTAGTTAGGACATAAAATTTTCAACAAACCTCCACAAGTTTTCGGTACTCGATTAACGCAGCATGAGCTCTTGATTTTTCCTGCTCTAATTGTGAATGCAGTGAGTTTACTTCTTCGTTTAAATCTGAATTCAATTTCCCTAGTTTTTCAACTTCGGACACCAACAACGCCTTTTCTTTAACTGCAATCAAACAAAAACTCAAAATAAGGCAAAAAGCATGTTATAAATTGAAAAGTCATATTTCAAACGTTACTTACGCTGAGCATCACTTAACACACTACACAATTTTTTGAAACGAGATTTCAACGTTTCCAGTTCTGAGAACATTTCAATTTTTTCAGTACTCATCTGTTGGATCAGTAAGTCTTTCTCTTGGATGACTTGCTTTAATTCCAACTCTGCGGACGAGAGTTCCGGGGGTGCTTGTTGAGGCTGTAATTCAAGTTGTTAAAATATAATTATTTAATTTTAATTATTTAAAGTTGAACAACTAAATAACAGATTTTAAGTCATATTACATATTTCTGATTAACTTGATTCTAAACTATACTTACTATAAATTGGTTGCGAGATAAAAACAGTTGTCGCTGTAACGTGATTTGTTTCTCACGTTCGATTTCCCTTTGCGCCTCTTCACGAAATCGTTCAAGGGCTTCATCGGACGTTTCATGAAGTCCAGAGAATCCATTACTTAGTGCCCCATTAATGTTACCATTCTGATTTATTAATATTGAATTCCCCTAATTAAATCAAATCAAATTAAATCAAATCCAAATCCAAGTTATCAAAATTACTATTTTCGAATTGATATTAACCCCTCATTGAAACCATTTTACGAAATTATTGCTTACCTCGTTTAATTTAGCATTAAATTCTGTCAAAGAAACAGTAATAGGCTTCTTTTTGGTTTTCGCCTTCTGAGCTTCAAGTTTCATACGACTTTGCTCTTGGTAGTCAATTTTCGACTGCATCAAAGCAGTCTCTAAATCAGACTCGTATGTTCCACAAACATACTGTATAAACATAAACACATACAAGACATACATTAAAAGAGATGGTCATTTCACATTAGGTCTCTTTTGATTGCTCAAGACAATGTTTATAACATCAACACAAAATGACAAAATAAGACAGCAGTTTGTACGTTACTACTCAATTTTTTTAGTATAAAGGAATAAGTGTGCCAACTTTTGTTATTCGTATTTTACGTACATCATCATCTCGCTTTTGCCATTCTTGCCACTGAGCTTCAGAAACCCCTTCCGGTTTTTGTTTTCCAATTACACGCTGGTGATCTCCGCTGCTGCTGCCATTAAACCTGTTAGCATCTTCTGTGGAAGTTTCTCTCTTAACAGCTGTCACTTTTTTAGGTTTTCCTTCTGATCCTCCACCGAATGCCATACTTTGAAGCTAAAACCCCAAGGTCAAGTTAGTTTTGAAAAACGTATCCATAATTTTACTTTTACAAAGCTTTGTGCAATTCGGCAAAATCTGTTACCGCTTTAGCATTCTCTCCACTTTTTGCACTCTTTTTCTTTCCATTGGCTTGACCCTGACCACTCTTTTTAGTCTTTTGATCGGACTGATTTTTGGCTTTGGTTCCCCTCTTTTTGACAGTTTCAAATGGATCTGGAGCATCATCGACAAGGAAAGCAAATCGCGACGAATTGTTTGAGAAAGACATTTTGGCAACACAAGATATTCCTGTAAAACAATAAAGTTGGAATGCATTTAAAAAAGATGCATACCAAACACGAACAATAGCTTTGTGGCTATGTGTAGACATTCCACACCAATCTGTTTGTTATTAATAATAATAATTAGAATTGCCTTTCAGCTTTTTTGTGGTGTCTGCGTAAATAGTTATCTGGTTCCAGCTGACAACGATGGAAATGCTAGATTGTTTGCAGTTTGCGTCTATAATAGCTGTTTAACAATTTTAGCACTTCAGGAAACAAATGTACCTGCGGTATTAGAAATAATGATTATTTATTTAGTTTTTAAGCAAATGTGCTGGTTGTAAGCGTACTTAAAAGTTTAAAATAAAATTTTGACAATCCTTTTCATTTAAAAACGACGCTAATAACAATGCCGACAAAATTTAGAGGAATATATATTAACGGCAATTAGCAATGTATTTCAAGAAGGTTTACGGTTTAATCATTTTTAGCATAGAGCATAGCTTACGTTTTCTAGCTATTTACATACAATAATACTTATCCCTTTTCTATTTTATGCTGGCCTTGACCTTGATAACAAAAAATTAATGGAGACTGATGAATTATGAATAAGTAATGTACACCGTCAATAATAAAATAATGCGTGTGCTACACACATACATTTGACAGATTTCTAATATAAGTACATTTAACTAATGACTGAATTGGAGATGGCCAGTCAATTGTCAGTTATAATGACGAATGAATGGGTCTAATAGCATTAAACTTCCAATCTTTACCATTTACTTACGCGTTAAATCCTATAGAATTAATTAAATATATTATGAATTTAGAATTAAATGAAGTATTTGATCAAATCACAGTCGTACCTTTGTTTGTTAAGATTAACTTGCTAATGAAAGATGGTGATAATTTTAAATGTCTTGTTTGTATTTGTTCTTTCTTATTTAACTCGCGTCAATCAGATGAGTTGATGAGTACTTTCTTACGTACAAAACTTGCTGCAGATGATTATTCGAGTCACTCCATTCGAAATGATTTGATATTTATACGTGTGTACGTGTAGATTCTGCAGATATGTTCAACATGTGACTTACACACAATCCTCTTAGTGGCTTCACACATGTTAATGCTTGTCTCCTGACATTTCGTTCCGAAATATAAATCCGCAATAAACCAGGCAACTATATAATTCGTAAAAACATCACATGCCGTCAATGAGAGAAGAAAAATAGTAGTAGCAGTCAAGTGGTCAAAAATCGATGTCAAATCACAACTTTTTTAAAACTGATTATAGTTAAAGTAAAGTTAATAGCAATTGACCATAATGAACACTGTCAAATGTTTTCAGAGTGTTACAAAAATTAGATTTTCGGGTGAAGTACTTGGAACTTATGGTTCCAGTTCCCCAAGCTCACTTTTTTCGAATATAAACTGGTGGGGTAATAAATGTAAGTCGTCGGCTTAACATTTTGCATTATTAACTATAAACTACAGAAGTATTTGAAGTATATTAATGTTGCTGGCGCTGGTATTATATTTTTAATAGTACATAATTCTAATGTTTTACTTCATTTACTTGTTTCGTTTTCGCTGATGAATGATCAAGAACCATAATATTAATTTTTAAGATTTTTCGGGGTTTTACTAACTACGTGTGTTTTTTTTGTAGCAATTTATTCATTCACTGGGTCTTGGTGCTAGTCCTATAGTTGTATGCTATGTAACAGTCAGTTGGCAAGTATCGCCTCCCGTTGGGAAAAGTCACTTTTCTTCTAGTAATTAGCGGAGAAAGTACTAATAATGTATTTCGTATTGTAAAAGGCTTGAGCGGTAAAAACTCAATGCCGTATCCAGGATTCTGAAATGGAAGGGGTGCGATAGAATTAGAAAGAAGCTCAGAGACGAGAAATGAGCAAAGAACCCTATCTGATTTTTAAAATATTTTGGCCACGCAATAAACGATATTGGGCACGGCTAAAGTGTTAAAAATTGACACTCAAACTATATCCGATCATATTAAAAAATTTCACTTTTCAGCAAACATTTTTCGTAATCCTGTTACATTTCACGTCAAAGTTGGATCTTTTACATACTTATTTACATTCGGTTAGAGTTGGAAGTTGCAACTTTGCATACATGTTAAAATAAACATAATATCATTGTATTGCTGTACAAAATAATGCAACAACCATTGATTTTGGTCAAATATCCCCGTCTTTCCGGAATGTGGGGGGAGGGGGGCTCAACCCCGGTAGTGAGCCCATACGAATAATAATATAATCTTATTACTTAGTAAATATTTTAATATTTTTGCTATTTTACAGGTGCTTTTCAATATCAACCACGAAGAAATGCAGGTCACAGCAAATGGGCAAACATAAAACATGTAAAATCTCTCAAGGATGGAGAAAGAGCAAGAGATCTTGCAAAAATAACAAATATGATGAGAATTGCAATCAGAGGTAAGTGATATCCATATAAATACCATTTTAATTTATTGTCTTTATCTTGTATAGTAAATCTACTAAGTATGTTTGAAGAAGTTAATGAACTTACTTAATGCACTATAGAAGGAGGAAGTGGTGACCCAAAAGCAAATCTTCGATTAGCTCAAGTAATTGCTCAGGCGAAACATGCTAAGTTACCTATGGCGAGCATAGAAAAAGTTGTCCAAAGCTCTCAGGTTAGTGAATATCTTATAAAATTTAATTATTATTAGTTAGTTGTAATTAAGTATATAATAAGCATAACGTACACTACATGAGACATGAAATGGGTTATCCACTAATATTCTATAAAATACAATTCAGTAGCCAGTGAAGGACGCAAAAAATTTCATCGTCCCAGTTAAAGGACCAGGGGGCTGTATTTTAATTGTGGAAGTAAGCTCGGCTAGGCCTCACAATGCAAAGCAAGATATAAATACTATACTTCGTAAAAGCAAGTAAGTCCTATTTAAAAATTTCCTATAATATGATGCCTTTTGTGAGAGTATGTAAAGTAAATGTAAACCTTTTATATAAACTTTTCCTTCTAAAAGCTACAAATACTACAAAATATTCCCATTTCACATCAATTTTGTCTCTATCATAAAAAATACATAGTTTATGCTAGATTAATACTTACCTGTCTGTGGTTTTATATTTCAGAGGGAACATTTTTCATGAAAATACGTCATACTTTTACAATCAAAAAGGAATCATTCGATGTACTGGATATAATGGTAAAGAAGCTTCTCCTGAGGAACTGGAGCAGGCAGTAGATCATGGCATTGAAGCTGGAGCTGAGGATGTAAATTTTAAAGACGACTTAGAGCATGGGAAAATATTTGAATTTATCACCGAACCAGAGGCAAGTAGTTTTTTTAAAGTTAAGCAAACGCTGGAAAAAATGAATTATGACGTTGCTTACAGTGATGTGGAATATATCCCGACAAAAAAATTAGAACTATCAGAAAATGAACTTATGGAAGCTAGTACTTTATGTGAAAGATTGGAAGCATACGGTGACGTGATTAGAGTTTATGACAATATAGAATAGTGTTAGACCTCCAAGTATATTATGTAATGCAATTGTAAATACAACCTTTATTAAAAAGTATTCGTTTCCTCTAGTAAATAACAATCATTCTTTAACAAGTCATGGTATAAAAACAGCATAAAGTACATTTTTTTGGTTAATTTTATTTTCCATTATTTTTCATAACTACCATTGTAAATTTTGGGCCATTTTTTAGGCTCATTTGGAACTTTTGGAAGAGGTGGGTCAATCTTATTAACATTTTCTCGTGGGGTAGCATTATTTATATCGGCTCCTGGGACAATATTCAATAAATGGGTTGCTTCTATTTTAGCTCCATTAAGTTGCTGAGTTTTTGGAACATGAACCTGTTTGTCTGTTTCATGTGCTATAAATGCATTATTCATGAAGCTATGCGACAATACGGAGCTATCTGGATCATCTTTGCTTTTTTGGTGTGTGGAACAACGCCAAAATGATCGATTTGGCCCAACATAACGTTGGACATTTTCTTGGTCATCCCTGCGTTCTTCAAACCTCACACGTTTGCTTTTGAGAGTTTGTTTGTTGTCTGCTCTTGTTGAGTTCTCATTCTTTCTGTCTTGATTTTGTCCTGGTGGAGCATTTAAAGACGAACCACACAAAATCCCCATATTTGGCTTTCTCGGTTGGTGAGGATAACCTGTGATCCCACATTGTGATGGGGGGTTGTGGGGTTGTGAAATATGCGTGTTCTGTTTCTGCAATACTTGAAGCACCTGTGGATTTTTTTGGTTTAATCCCATCAAGGGGTATTTGACTGGGGCAGAATGCAGGGGTTTATTGTTTTCATTGTCTTTCTGTCGTAAGTAATTGTCGTGGTGTTCTTTGATCACTTTTATTGTTTCCTCCAAATCCAAAAATTTGTTGTACAGGGTTTCACAGCCGATAACTACAGATGCTGGGGATATCAAAGTATCATAGCAGTTTTTATTTGTTATATATTCTGCACGTGTTTGCAGCTCCGTGAATATGTCCATAAAATGCATCAACTGAATAAAGGCTTTGGCATCATCTCGTTCTTCTGTCAGCGCTTTAGTCCCAACAGATTTGGCATGAAGTAACATGTAAACCAACCTGCAAATCATACAAAGCCAAAAGCATAACTAATTATTTAGTTCACACATTCTGCTGCATCATGTGAGCAACTTCTTATATTATACATTCTTATATGTATACATTCTTATATGTAATAACAATATTTTGGATTTCTCAACAAAACTCCATGGATAAGACATTTTTATTATTCCATTCCACATATGTAACGTTTTCATGCAGTGCATTTGGTACATGAAACTATGAAACCTAAATAACTTTCGATTTCTGCAATGCATCTAATTGTAAGTCTTTCAAATTCTAATACCAAACATTGCGGTTGCATTGTTTAATGTAATTCTAATCGCATGGATAGGTTTAAATTGATCAGTTGATTGAGCTATGGAGCCGATATCACAATCTTTTGAGGTCATTGTTCCACTATTTGTAATTCGTAAATATATGCAATATTGAATTAAAACATTTATTGCAGTACATAAATAGTATTTGGCACTTGCACATTTTACCAGTCTTTGCAGGGCAACTAACTAGTCTTTTTCCTTTTGCATAAAATAGAAAGTTGCCTTTTCTCGTTGTACTCACAATCAGTAAAAATACAATTTTATTTTGTTTCAAAGTGCAGTATAAAGAGAAATTAACTTACTTTTTATGGTCAAGTTGTTTGGTAATTTTTAGTTTAAGTTTTGCAATTTCTTGCTGGAGAATTTCCAATCCAGGGAAAATCTTATTATACGGCGGATGCTCTCTTCCTCCTGTAGTTGCGCTGGCCATTTTTTCTTTCTTTTTTTATTGATACGGAAATTGACTGTGCAGCATTTGTTTTTGAGAAGTCGAGTGACCAACTAAGAAGAATCTGATAAGGTATGCTTCGGTGTTTGATTTTATTGTTTTAAACTTGTGGAATACTAGTTTGTCTCATCTGAATCTTTATGGAACTCACTACTCATAGTATTCATATACTGTACCTCACAGGAGTGCAGGGCAGAGTATAATAATAATCGTCCTAACACAAACAACGGCCTATCTATCTCTTCATAAACATAATTTTACATGGTACTTATTATGCATGTTATAATTTAACAAATTCCTTATCTCCATGTTCTTATGAATTAGTAAGTAATTCCGTTATATGAATCCTACAGAAACATGAAGTATTAGTGTGCTAGTTATTATAATTAAATGATTAGTCTTGCTGAATACAATACAAACACCTTTATTTAATCCTTAAGAATAAAATATAGTGTATACAAAAATCAAGAAAGTCGATTGTGTAGTGTATATAAAGGCAAATCATTTGATCACATACCTTCGCATATTTTACAGCAAATATTCAAATGAATACAGTTAATATTTTTGAAGGTAATCTGACCTTTGTCGTTAAATGTCATATAGTACATAGCATCATATAACACCGCAGCAGTATCAAGCAAGAAAGACCATCTCATGGCTCAGAATCAATGTCATCTCCGTGATACAAAATTGTGAATCTATTTGTTTAGCTGATACATTAATGAGATCTGTGATATGAAAGCATAAGGACGATTAAACTATATATATATGTATAGACAGCACTAACATAACAGGCGCATCTGCATCATTTTCAGTGTACATTGCATTGTATTGTAATTCACTTTCCAAGAGACTAACTACAATATGAATCAATCTATAAATTATGTTTAGGTACTCGTTTAGTCGCTACTCGTTGTATAGAAATAAACAATAGCATGATTTATGCAAAGAAGCTGAATGATAGCGTTAATTGTCAGCCTCGAGGCTAAAGATGAGCTAAGCGGCTACAAATAATCATAGTGTCAGTCAGCTAAAGGCTGCAATATTATTGTGAACATAAAAGAACAATGTCGAAGAAATCGAAGGATGGAAGTGTGTTTGCAGTGCTGAGTGCAGATAGGCAGGGAAGGTAGGGCAGGGACAGAGGCAGACAAGAAACACGAGGCAGATGAGGACTGAGACTGAAATAAGAATAAGATGACCTCGCCTGCCTGGTGAAGTCCAAGTTATTTTTATTCAAAGGCTACTTTAGAAAATCTGTACTTTGAATAACAACAAGCATGAATAGTTAACACAAACAATAAGAACTATGCTTGTTATTTTCTTCAAACAAAACAATTTGTGTATATAAGTATACTCATGTAATTATATTCAAAGCTTCCCTAATTGTAAGATTTTTTCTTACTAATAATAAATATTATGTTAAGGAACATTGTTGCAACTTAAAACTTTTGTCGTGTTATGTCGTGCTCCACAAATTCTTATAACGATAATTACTTGTCCAAGTTTTCTCAATTCTTAAGTATAGATAGGCAATAGATTAGCTGCTAGAAACATTGTTCCTTTTTCCTTATAGAACCACTGGTAAAAGAACCTACATACTGGCACTGTACACATCATGTTAGCTTATTATTACAGATATTATGTCTCACGATGTGTTGATTGACGCTTTTATTCCTTGCTTTTTTCGCCGTGTCGTACCCTCTACTCGTAAATTGCATTGTCCAGCAACTAATGCTGTAATTTGTGCATGGTATTATTCACGAGAATGATATGCATGATATTAGAATAAAATAGAAAAGATAATAGCTTGTATTATAATATTAAGTACAAGCATATACATAATTTCAGTATAAGAATGTATACTTTATGCATTGTATTTTGTATAGCTGCAATCAAAGAATCAATAGTTTTATTATGGTTGTAATTTGCTATTCATTCGTCCCATACTGTTAGGGTTTCAGCATAAACATGTTTCCATTAACTTTAATGGATGCTGTTGATAAGTAGTAACTTGTAAAATGTATAAAAATGAATCCAGCAAGGTATCAATTCATGTAGAGGTCTTGTATCTTCTACGTTTCTTTCTAGTATGAACTATAGTGAGGATTTTCCATGCCAGCTTAGTTCCTGCCTACCTAACTTTATTTTACTTGCATCTATGTAGTTGAAGTTGTGATAAGACGAGGAGATTCTTATCTCATAAACATCTGCCATGCAATTAACAAGAGATTTTTTAAAAGTAAAAGTTGAAACCAGTACCCATGCTTGATTCGATTTGATGATGGTTCTACAATATGGTAGTAAAACCCTTAACAATGATTTCCAATCCCATATGCAGTTACATGGAGAGATTCAACTCTAATTCATTGCCTTTCGTTTCGTATGAATTCATTTATCTATTCCTTTTGTCATGTTAAAACAAAACCGTGCTGCAAAAATTAAAGGGGCAATGCTTCCATTCCCTGTCTACATGTTATAAGTTGTGCCTTGTTATGCTTAGAAAGAAATAATCTTCTAATATCTGTAATATTGGATTGGATATATGCAGCTGCGAATAATAAGAGAGCAAAAAAGAGACAATTCGCAATATTATACGATGTAGACCGCAATGCCCCATTTGATTCTATAACAAATCCTAATTGACATGATTATTATGGCAATAAAGAAGGTACCGAAAACACTTAGGTATTTGAGCCAGCATAATATGATAGTGTATAGGAAATTGCCTTCATAAAAAAATTGTTGTTAGAAATAAAATCTTAAAAGCATTACGTAATAAAATCGATCAACGCACCTTCGGTGGTCTGTACAAAATACAGCGTAGTTCGTCATGATCTTTTTTACCACACGGAATGAGTTAATTCCTTTCAGGGTGTAAAAACAGCTACCTACGCTTTACAGCCTTTTGATTATCTGTTATTTATTAGAGAGAAAATGTTCGTAAGGGAAGGGAATCTTCTTGGAATCTCAGTCTTTACCTTTATGCCTTTATTAGTCCCTCTTCCCTGACCACCAAAGAGTTCAATTCAGATCTCTTATTTACATTTGTGCAAGAGTGCAGCTAAAAGTGTAAGATATTATAACACTGCAACCCTTTAACAAACGTTTTCATATTGTTTGACCTTCTCCCTTTGTATGTATACTGCTGGCATTGTTGTGCTTCATGTTATATATAACTAAGCACAATTGTAACGTAAAGCCTTGGATGTGAAATAATATTATTGTAGGGAAGCTACTACAGTCAGGAGGATCTTGACAATTACAAGCAAATCGCATCATCTTCGGTTTAGTTACTCGTGAAGGTGTTACACGATTACATCCATGCAACTTGGGTCTGCTACGAGTTTTACTATTTGTTACTGTGAACAGTGAAAACTACTTTGTAGAATTGTAGATAGTTTGGAAAAATATCATTCGTTCAATCAACCTTTAGGTTGAAATTATTCTGCAAGTACAAATAAGCTACAGTAAGTTGAGACTTGAGACACTCGAGAAAAATTGCATACAACAATATTACTTCATATTTAGAGGAGTACCTATTTGTAGTAGGAAATCTGAACCACTTTCCATTTATAAAGTTGCTAAAGCGAGAAAGATTGGTTTCTGTAGCGAGCATTCTTAAATCTTCCCTTCCCTTATTAATTACTTGCAAAACTGCAAATATATTATAACTATAAATTTTACACTATTTCTGTCATATAGGTACCCAGAACTGTAATACACAAAAAAGTATTGAAATGGTTTCAAGACGTTCCACGATATTTATTTCCTTCGCTTTTCTCGCAATTGCGACGGCCATTGTTGGCTCAAATGGGGTTTTAAGACGTAAGATCAGGCAAACACAATATGGACCTCCTGTAATTCAAAGCTCCCCTGACCGTTCCGTTTATGCACGTAGGAATTTTGGTCAACCGGATGTTGTGAGTGATGTCTATGAAGTTTATGTACGACCCAGCAATTCCCATCAGGTATATTGTAATTTCTTTTTTCTCCAACCAATCTCATGGTTTTAAATTGATTCCCATAGAGTGAATTTTTGCAAATAAAATCCATGGAACACCGAGGTGTATATTGTTCATGAATAAAACTGAAAGATTCAGGCTTTTAAAATTCGCATGAAGGCATTTTCCAAATAAAATTTAATTGTCAGAGTCAGTCAAGAAGCGCTGTGGTGATTTTGAGCAAAGGAGGAAAAGGAGGACCTGACGGAGTCTACGGAGTGCTGAGCTTCTCACAACCTAGCGCTAATGCTCCCGTTAGAATTAATGGAACAATTATCAATTTACCCTCAGGACAACATGGAATGCATGTGCACACATCTGGAGATTTACGCGATGGATGCACATCTTGCGGACCCCATTATAATCCCTACAAGGTAAGGCATTAATAATAAAATACAACTAATTAACTGTCGAAATTACTAATTGAGCCGTAACCACGAAATTCTTGTTCATATGTATGCAGCTTCAACATGGAGACCGATTAGATCGTAACAGACATACTGGTGATTTGGGAAATATCGACTCAAATGGAAACGCTATAGTAGATGTTCAGGATTCCCTAATTTCATTATCTGGAGTCAACTCGATAATTGGCCGCTCGATGGTTGTACATGAAAAAAGGGACGACGGAGGACGTGGGGGAAATGAAGAAAGCAAAAAAACTGGAAATTCCGGTGCCCGTATAGCATGTGGAGCCATCGGATTGGTAGAATAAATTAAAACACATACTTTCTCTCGAAATGTTATTCTTCGTTCTTTTTCTTTGAGGTATAATGAATGAAATTATTTATCTACCTATGTTGAAATATTTCTATAAGCACAACTTTTTTCATGTATAATGTTTTAATCCGCATTAAATTAATACTTAACTTCTATTACCAACAAAAGGTTTTACTCATCTATTAATTAACCTATTTACGAAAAATGAAAGTAACATACATTTTTTGTGCAGTGTATGAGTGTTGTAGTATGAGTTCGCTTTATGGAAATCGAAATCGGGAAAAACACATTTCTGTCCGCTTGATAATGAGAAAAAAATTGAAACGCTGAAAATATGATAATAGAGAGTAGAGTAAGGTAACAAAACTCCTTTTGAATTTATTGCACCTTCACACAACATGGACAAGTTTTCAACATTCTTGTATCATGGACGCACAACGCACAATGCACCACAAATATTCAATTTCCCCTGTCCGCTTACTCATTGTCAGTCTCGAACAGTAAATTTTAAAATATTATTATTATGTTCTACAATCTACTCTAAAAAACAAACAGTACATACATAACTTTACAAAACTAATAGTACTATTATAAGCGAAGAGTAGGAAATACTAAAATTTCTACAACGTAATAATAACCTGCAAGAATATTATAGACAATAATAATAATTATTATAATATTCATTATTCTCGGCTAATGTGCCTGTGGGTTATAATTATAAATATAAATCGAGAAATAATTAGGTACATAACTATTTACTGTATTTACCTACTTAGATATTTGAAATAAAAACACATTATAAAATCAATGGTATACACAGGTAAATAATTGGCAGTGGCACTACTAAAGTATAATTTTGTGTGGTGTGGCATATTATTACTAAAGGTATTACATAATTGATAATGTGGGTCTTTCTGTTCACTCATTCATTTTGTCCAAGATCGTTGCAAATACAATAATCATTATTTTGTGATCAATGTCTGTAGAGGTATTATGTACTAGGATTATTAATGTGTTATGGTTAATATTGTTATAATAATAATATATTATGATACAAAAGCTTAATTTCTTTATGCTTGCATAGACAGCAGAGACTCTTCCTCAAAAATGAAGTGATATTGTTAATAAAACTTTATAAATATTATTTTCTTACACTGCAGGCATAGCAAAACCAAAATTGATTTTTTCATTATTCAGTATTATGCTTGACTCTACTCCTGCATTAATATCGCGCTTACAATTTTAGCTTGTACTTTGATATCATCATCAATTCATTTTCTGTAATACAACAACAACTCTTTCAAATAACGCTGCCTACTTTCGATAGTATTCTTTAATTAACTCTTCCTCAATTTCTGTCTGCGTCATTCAACGGTATACAAATCTAATGTTAGTATATTGTGATGATGTCCATATCACTTTTTTAAATAATAATTTAGAATTCAAAATTAAGGAAACTCTTATTAGCTACTGTGGGTGTGACTTACTACTGTACTACTGTATAAGCGGAATAATTTCCATAAAATAATAAATAAAATTCTAAATATTCGTAAAATACATGAGGCTACTTATTGTTGTTCTATGTGGAAAATGTGGATAACTGGATAAGATATTTGGTTAGGTATATTTAGGTTAGTTAGTATATAAACATTTAAATGTCAAAGTCACATAATTTGTCATTTACAGAAGACACGTTCATTTTTATACCTATGGCATTCTTATTATTGGTTTTCAATTCAATAGTAAGTCTAAAATATAAATATCCCTTACTTAATTAAGTGTGCATCTATTGCATCGTTTTTAAATAATTGTTGACATAATTTACCTTGATTAATCATTCATTGTATCTGTATATCGTAAACTGCGCTACTTTTACACTTCTTCGTTTGAGAACTGTTGATTGTAGAAATTTCAGAGCATCACATTGGAAGATGAAGGTAAAGACCCTTGGGTCATCCCGTGGCCAACCATCACCGGAAAATCACCCTCAGTCCAATGAATTAGATTATGTTCGGGTAGCTGGGAAGCGGTAAAGTGATCTTTGAGAAGCATCTGAGAGAAATTACAATGCATTTGATATGCATCATTTTCACGGACACCCTCACTACACAGTCGGTAGAGATCTAAAACAAAATAATTAAATAAATTACCATATTGTGTTAAACTGAACTTAATTTTAAAAAATACACAATTTTAGACGAATTACACAACGCGGATATTTAATTTTGTTTATCTTTTAGCGGAAACCAATACACACTGCTGTTAAAAAATTGTAATAAAAATATATTTACCTTTCAAAATAGCTGACGCCCATAGCTGAACGTGAACATCGGGGATTTTCGAAGCAAGCTGCATCGCCGGTGTGACCATATTCATACTTTCTCTACTGTTACCCAATGAAAGAAATATATGGCCCAGAAGGACAAGAGAACAGGATGTGAGACGGTTCAGATCTTCTGCATTTGCCATCTTTAAACTTTCTCTTAAATATCTCCTGTGAAAAAATTTATATCATGTTCAAAATTGCCCAATATTAATTGAACATTATAAAATTATTAAACAAAAGGACAAGACTGAGATTCAATCGTTATTTAATTTACTTGGCATCGTTGTATCTAGCTTGAAAGAATGACTGCAACCCTTGAACATAATACGCAGCAGCACGTAAACTATGGGAAGCAGAAGGCAAAGTTTCTGGATTTATTCTTTCGAGTAAACTTTGAAATTCCGGTTCTCGTTTTGTTCTTAGATAAACTATGGCGAGATTTAAATGCACGAATGTCCATAACTCTCTTTCTTGAGACGTCTGTAGTACAAAAGAGTTGGCTTATTATTTTAACTGTATTTTTTAGTAGTAGATAATAATAATGACTAAATTCAACTTCAATAAATAGCAGTCTTCGAAAAGAAAACAAATAATATGAATATTCTACTAATACCCGTAATGCAGCGGTAAACTGGACTTCGGCAGCTTCCATACAGTTCATAGACATAGCATAAAGGCCTAACAAAGTATGTAGAGGGGCTTTGTGTGTGGTCAATAATTTCGGGTGTTGTTGACACAGCGCACACGCTTGAGATATTTCCTAAGGATTAAAAATTATTCAATAATAAAATGCATTCTGAAAATAGTAAAATTATATTGAAAATATAAAAAAAAATTATTATTTTAACCTGTAAAGCTAAAGTTTTATTTCCCATCACTAGTCGACACATAATTATTTGCTCCAACAAAAGTAACTGGAAGGTGCTGAGTATTGGTTGCTGCTCGAGAACTATTTAAAAATATTAAAGTTTCGTTAATAAAGACGAAAATAAAATATGTTTGTATTGAATGTATTGTATGCGTAAAAAATTATACACTTACTTCTTAATTTTTCAATTTGAATAAGTGCTTTGTCAGTGTATTTTTGAGCTTTGTCTAAATAGCCTCCTTGCATGGAATGCATAGCTGTAATTAAATATACTAAAACACATAGATGTTCCTTGGGCATCCACATAAACATATCACCGATGTTATCCGTCACTAAGTCTGTGTAAAAAAAATTTAAAATTTAATTGTAGCGATACTACATTTTTAAAAACTCTGTATTCATTTATTATTAAACTTTACCTTCATCTGATGGCCAACTTGGTTGAGTTATAATTTGAATACTTTGTTGTAGCTGCTTTAAACTCGGTTTAACACTCTTCATTTGGCCTGCCATGAGGTAATGACACACCTAAAGAAATAATTGAGATTTATAAAATATAATATTTAATATTTACCTAAATGCTTTGACATTCGTTTTCATGATTCTTATAATATGAGTTGCGTTACCTGCAAAACTAGAAAAAAGACTTTAAGGTACTCTTTTTGATGTTGATTTCCTTGCCACGCTTCTACGACTAGGCTAGCCTGTTGTAACAACGGATGAACTTCCTGAAACCTTTTTGCTATAAGTAACAACTATAAAAAATAACAAAATGGTTAAAAATAGACATTTCTCTTACACGAATTAATATATAGTAAAAAATTTACTTTCGAGATGTCAACTTACCATTCCTTTACTGAGCAGGAACAGTACACGTGTGTAATGAGCCATGGAATACTCCGCATAATCCACACCAAATCCTAGCAAACTGCATGCTGATTGGTAATCTTTTTCCGACGCATGTATTTGCTGCAATAAAAAATACATTATATGAGGATAATTATTACTTTCAATTGTCAATTGCATTGAAAATCATTTTAAAATGTAAGCATAATTATATTATTCAACTTACTGCAAGTTGGAAAATTAAACGACAATGCCAATAAACGCTGGCATTCGATAACTCTACAGCTTTTCTTAATATTGGTTTGGCTAAATTAGATTGAGCTTGTTGCTCGTACAGCGTAGCCAAAATACTAGCTGATTCGAATTTCACGTCATCAAAATTATTTATAGTTTGCGATAAATACCACTGTAATTCAAAACAAAACAACCATTAGTTCAAAATTTGCACTATTTTTGTATAAAATATTGATATTAAATTTGACAGAACAATTATTATAAATGATACTTACAGCTTGTTCTAAATGATTTTTGGCTAAATCAATATTGTTTGTGTGAACTAATAGAATATTTCCTAATTGTAAATGAGTTCTTGCCTCCACTCTTGGGGGCGGCTTAAAATTAAAGACGGCTTGTAGACACTGAATACAACATTTAATATTAGGAGGGCTGGAAGTCCTAAAATATTCAGCGATTCCTAACAAAGATAAGTACCAGGCATCCTGACTTGACGCCATAATTATTCTTCTTCACTGTAAATTACCCTCTACTTGATCCCAAATGGAAATTATTAGTATTCATTTAACACTAATTAAACTGAAATTGAGTGCACATATATTTTAAACCATGACGTCTTTTTAGAAGCGGACGTTTTACAGTTGAAGGCCAGCTGTTGAACACAAAATTTTGTTTGACCACTTACAACTTCCAAACTTCCAATTAGAATTAGTAAACTCAATTGAAAGTTAATTCACTATTTCACACTGGACACTGAGCATAATATTACATTACTAATAATTAAATATAATTGTAATAATCGTTGACTGTTTCTGTTTGATGGGCCATCCCATTAATTGTTTGAGATAATTTGGAAGCCTCCTTGATGACAATTGCAGTTGCCTTCTTCTTCGGCTGACAGCTGATGTATATTTAATTCCGTATTTTAATTTTGGTATTACATATTTTGACAGGCAACAGTCTTTAGGTTCCAATCTCTTGAATTTGTCGTTTGAAACTCCGTAAATAATTTTTTGAGTGTCTTCTTGAGTCAATTGAGTCTTAATTATTTATTGAGCTGACAAAACACCTTTTCTTCTTCATACATCGCAGTTTAGGGCATTTCCGTCCGTCACACTTGAGTCAGTCGTAAACGAACTCGTACATTCTCAACTGTAAAAAACAATGACAGCAAATTGTAATTTAACCACCTTTAAATTCACAGACCGCAAAATTGAATTCGTAAGTAACTTTCTTTACAATTAGGTGAATAGAATGTAAATTGACTTTCTTACCTTCAATCAGTGCACCATAATAATTATTTTGTTTCCTCAACTGTCCACTTTCCTTGGTTTGTTTGTGTTTGACTGTTGAGTAATTTGGAACTATTCGGGATTTCCAATTTCCAGCCAAAACAGAACAGATTTGTATTATTGTATTTAAAAAATGTTTACAATTCAGCAGCTATTAAACTTCGTATCTTGCATCCTCTTTTATTATATTTACATTCTATAAATGCGTTTATAAGTCACGATATACGCCTATAAATTATATATCATTTTCACAGGATGATACATATAATATATATAGCTACTTTAAAGGTATATATGTATATTACAAGCCTATTATTATCGCTATATATATATATAGTTTGTAACTTGTATAAGGGTTTCACTTCACTTCATTCATATACAGAAACTTTCAACGATCGACTCTGGTTGACGCTTTATGTGAACAATTTTAGCCTTTGAATTTTGCTTCGTTCCGAGGAATGAAGAGGGCTGCATACTCTGCGTCGGAAGAAACAAAGTTCCACGCGATTCACATCAAGGATTCTTTTGAACATAAAGAAACCTCCACGCGGGAAACCATAATGACAAATCCGGTAAAAAACTTCGCACGTCAAACAGTGGACTTTTAATAAACCATGTATAAAAACGTTTTATTTCTACGTATGGGTTCAAATCCTATTCCGTTAGTTTTCAACCGATTTTTTCAGTTTCATGTAACGTAAACCGTAATTGTTAGCGCTTAAAAGTTTTGGAACCGATATTTTTGCAAAGTTATGCTTCTTTCATAGTAAAATATGCCATAATACTATTTATTGAAGCAATGAAAGCATTGGTAATGAAATTATCAGGAAGATTTGCCCATTTAATATAAAATGCCGACATTTCAAAAACAGAGTTGCCGATCTAATGTCAAATAGGTATCTTTACTTTGAAAAGTCTGTATATGGTTTTGCATACATTGTCACTTTGTAAAAATGTGGAAACGGAGGGTAAGCCGGTAGCCGGGTAAGGTGAATACCTAATTTTTGTGTAGTATCAGGGCGTTATCACCCTGCCGGGTAGTAATCCACACTCTCCAGTAATGAACAGAATAAATTAACTAGTACCCAAGTCATCACAATACAAGGGGTATGTAAAATGTACAGTACAGATCTACACTAGGTTGTTCTTATCTTAGTCATCCTCCATAGTACTGTGGAAGTCCTGTCTTATATCACGGTTCCTAAGTAGATATCTGTGTGTTTTGCACAGGCATCTAGCAACCATGTTCCTATATGTTATCTTGGTATCTGACGTGTATACAAAATGCTGGAATAAACCACCTGAGACTTCTAAATGGGGGTGAAGTATAGATTTAGTTAAATATTAAAAGGAAAGGTAATTGTGACTTGTGAGTTTGGCTGATGCTGCATGTCCATGTACAAAGACCCTTCTCCCTTCTGGATGAGCTGTTTGCATAACATATCCCTTTATCATTGCATTCTAATGAACAAAATTGGATTACTTTGTAACTGGCTGACAGTTGCAATAGGAGTAACAATGTGTTAGAAAGGAGAAAAGTCACTGAAACTGTCAAATCCATGCATGAAATGGCAATGGCAGACACGGATTGCCATATTGCCTGTATATAATTATCCTTTGCTGTTTCTTACGATTCTACAGTATATAAAATTAGATTTTCCCATAACTCTGCTTGATTATCTGTGACTGGTCTGACTCACTCTGGACTTTGTGGTATAAATGGTTTGAGTGGGCATATACACATCGAGCAATAAGCGCTTAAGAACAATACAATGAGCATCATCTACCTACTCATTTAATTGCTATCGAATAAACAATGGGTTTCCATTACACGACAATTTGGCTACATTGAGCACAAGAATTAGAATACATGAAGTATTCCAAGTTGATTCGACTAATGCACAACACAAGTTGAGTAAAGTGTGTTGCATGTACAGTCTGCAGAGTGTGGTGTGTAGTATCTACTTTTAGCACTAAACCTAGACGAGTATTTTTTGACCATTTTGGATTTACATGAGAAAGAAGGGGTTTATGATGCTGTTCGATTAACAGAGTGTTGTAGTTTGGTATATATTTGTAAAAGTTTACTTAAAAGGTGTATATAGACATAAAAGACTGGTTATAAAATGAAGGTAGGTCGTCGTATGAACGCTCCTGCTGACTCCTTCCTTCCTATCTGTTTATTATCTTCCACTAATCCCTCATCCTTCTCTCTCCTACAGCTATCGTCTATTTCGTAGTTGTCGCTATGCGTATCGTATGTATCGTACCTTTACATGATATACATCTTTATGCATGCATGAGCTCCACAACCAGAGTTCATACTTCCATACTTAAACATAAAAAACTGCAATTGCAACACAAACACAACTAAATGATGAACACAGCCAACTCCTATCTTCAACAGACAAAATAAATAAATAACTAAGCCTAGCTAGAATATTTTAATTTCATTAATGTTAACGAGTATGTAAATACAAATTAGTGCCATGATGAGATGCAGTATTCGATTTCTGAAGTTTCAGCAAATGCACTAAACTATTTAGTTTGGTACATTTACAAGCTAAAGACGCAAGCAAAGCATACTGCAAAAATATGTAGTAATCTAACCGATATAATATTATTTGCCATTTGCTGTTCTTAACACATTGGTTAATTTTTAAGCTAGTTGTGTATGAATATGTTATCAAAATAAAGGATACATTAAATATTATCCTTTTGTATTAACCCTGTATAGAATAACAGCCAGCTCATAGGAAAGCACTCATTTTTACTTATGGTATATAATGCTACAATGATATATTCGTGTACAGAAATACCTGCATGAGAATAATATGATCACGTGTACTTGACTAGGTGTAAAATTATTCTTATTGTTATGAACAAGTACGTTGGTCCCTACATCCATCAACCGTAAAATCCAGCAACTTTTTTAAAAAGACTAAACTAAAGTACCTAATAGGCAATAGCTATAAGTTATAAGTACATTAATTTATCCTGCATATAAAACAAAAAATATAATGCAAAAATTAAAACTCTTGCATGCGATTTGAGGAAAATACGTAAGAGATGATGAAGAATGCATTTTATTAAGCTTGCAGTTTGAGTCGTTATTTCTAATGGGTCGTTACAGTCGTTAGGTCTCTTATTGTCATGATTCAGGAGTATATCTGTTAAGATATAGTTACAGTTAATGTACGAGATATATAGAGAATTATTGTGGCAGCTTTGTGAGTTGATGTCGATACGAGTCAAACATGGTTTCCATTTACATCTTGATGATAACGCTATGATACTTTTAGACAAGTCAGGGGGTCGATTGTCCCATTCCTATCCATCCCAAAAATCCCAAGCCCAATGTGTGTTCCATATTTCTCCTCTCATTACTCTCATTTAATACATCAAATTCAGTACATCTTTTAACTCAATTCTTTTCACGAAATGCATTATTTATTACACACAATTAATATAGGTGTGTGCATCTGTACTTGTTGTTGTACATGTGAAGTTATATAATAATGTGGATGTAAATCATATACCTAACAAAATATTGCACCATTTATGTAAGGTTCGCCTTAATCATTTATGTTACATTGGACACACTATAGGTAAGTGTATAATTACACTTGTAGGTACTATAAATTGTTAGGTATTTAATATTTTTACTTAATGCTAATCTTTTGTGGTTGTAATGGTGTAAATGGTTGTACACAAAAACGGCTAGTAAAAATCAATCACAAAGAAAGACGGAGTTAGCTGTACTGAAGCTACTATACCCCTAATCCCTACCCAATTAATTATACAACAGAGAAAACACATCTTAAAAATGCATACGTCTGTATATCTACGTATACAAACTAGATATACGTCTCCGAAGAATCATATCATGGATATTATTTATATTATGTCATTTTACTGAATTGTATTGGAAGATTCTGGACGTATAATAATATAAGATAAGAGGAGAGGATATAAATGGCATATCTAGAGCTAAACTGATAAGGAGCTACTTAGGTACATGTTATATTGCAGTTATAGGTATAGAGACGACAGATGCGGGAGAATGGAGTCTTGATAGAGTGGTGTAGTATTAGTATTAGGTGTGTGCTGTGTGTAGGTTGTAGCAAGTGTAGGCGCAGGGAGAAATCATTAAGTAAATACTAATAATGGGAAGATAGTGGAGAAGAAGAGAATAAAGACAAGAGATGCTGGAGAGGAAAACGTCATTTTAAAGTGGAAAAGAAGTAGATTTTGTGTGTGGAGAGTGGATGAGAGTATATGAGAGTACAGATGCGGAGCAGAGATATTGAAGATGCGGAGAGACAGCGAGAGAGACCCACTCAGAGACTCAGTCTCAGAATCAGAATCAGTGAGTACAAGGCTAGTCAAGTCCAAATACATATCAGTTAAGGGTGAGAGGATGTGGATCTGTGGAGACGACTCGAGTCGAATACTCGAAGAATTTTGAAACCAATGGGATAGCGAGTGAGAATAATTAATTATTGCAGGGGTTCTCGTCGTCTCGCTTCTTTCTATACACAACTACAACACGCTGCGGCTCCTTCCTTCCTCCTCTACTCCCAGAAACACATCCAGCAGTCCGGGTTCTTTCTATTCTCTTCAACTCCCTTTATAACGCTTGTTACTTCTCCTATGATATTATCCCACTACGACCAGCACTACTACTGTACTTCTCTCCTATTATCATGGCATCACCTCCTTTCCTCAACTCAACTTAAATGAAACCAACCTCCAACAACCAAACCAAATACAGCTCTGCTTTTTATACATTCCACCACTCTTTAGGACTCTTCTTTCCTTCTTTCCCAAATTCTACCATTCTACATTCAGCAGCAAAGAAAACGAGTCAGATTATAGCACATCCAGATAAGCCTTGCTTTTTGGTCTAGGTGGTATTCCTATCTATCGCTAAGTGTGTTGTGGCAGTTTAAGAAAGACAGAGGCATCCACTATCACTCACTCCTCCACAACACCAGCTCAGCTTCTAAACTTCTCTATGTGATAGTAATGCTGTGTACTATGGATGTTATGTTTCTACCATAATAT
The DNA here is from genome assembly GCA_019776165.1 of Pogonognathellus flavescens. NCBI lineage: Eukaryota > Metazoa > Arthropoda > Collembola > Entomobryomorpha > Tomoceridae > Pogonognathellus > Pogonognathellus flavescens. The sequence goes on from JABASD010000224.1 coordinate 48,762, forward strand.
CTACTAATAGCAATTGTAATCACAATTACTGTTTGTATTTATATGCATCATACAACTTATAAGGCTATGATGCATAGCATTATCCTTTGCCAATATTTTATTATATACTTAGCATACGTACTACCTAAATCTATACGGTGTAAACTGTAAACGTACAAACTTCAGTGTATCTTTAAGTATTATCCGCCATGAGCAACTATAATGGACAAATGAACTAATGCCCAACTACATAAGTCACATTTCAACCTCCTAGCCCTGTGTATCATTCGTTTGATGTATCTATTTACAATAATACGTATGCATGCGTTTAGATGTACTCTATATTCCATCCTCAGTTCTTTACCCACCCCTTCTAAATATCACCGCTTCTATTATTATTACACTGAGGTGTAACGTAGAAAAGAAATATATAGTGCACACCTTACTTCTAGCTTACATCACTAACAACAGCTTAATAATTTACTAGTAGTATGAATAATTAAACCCTATAAATACTTTAAGACAATACAAAAAGTAGTGAATAGAATCGTATAGGTATTTACTTTCCTGGAACAGTCGTATCAATTCGGGAACGCATATTTTAAGTACTGCGGTGCATTACTGCAGTATGCAGTACAAACTCAAGGAAAGTTAAAATTTGTAATCAACCATTTTGGACATGTGAAAGTTCGGAGGTATCTGGGTGGATAATGAACGAGGGATCTAATGTACACAGGGAGGTAATGTGATGTCGTGTTAGATTTATTATGCGTAGTTAATATTAATAGTATAGTTAGGCATGCTTTTCTGAAAAATGTTCGTTAAAGAGAGCATACCTAGATATATATTTATTACATATTATTAACGTATCTGTATTAGGTGTACATGGATATGACATGTTCTACGGATACAGTTAAGTTGACAGTAAAGCAAACGCAACTACATGGCATATGGCTATGCTGTCTGTAGATCGACACATTATATACGCTAGATACAATGATACAATATACAACAGTCAAACAAAGTTTTTTTCTGTCTGTATGTGCGACTGGAACTCATTTTGCATTTCATTACATCACATGTGCCAGGGAGAACCACCGCAACGGAAACTCTTCCTACGTGTGTACTTTTAACCAAAGAAGAGCGTCCAACCCAATGCCTTTAGTTATTTCCTTATCCACCAACATTGACACATTGCTCTTCGTCAGTGACTCACTCACTGGAAAATAATCACTAATTCTCAACCTTCAATGTCCTTTGTTATATGATTCAGCATTTATTCCGCCTGGACATAAAATGTGATTTTTGATTGACGGAAGTGATGTTCTGGGAGGAGGATGAATTACGAAGTTGTTTCTTTGCATTGTATGTGTGTAATGTGTCTGTGGAAGCGGTATTGGTATATAATATAGATAGTTTAGATTAGACAGGAGCAGCAGAGAGTGCTCGTTTACTTAACTTTACTCCTTTAGCTTTTGAGTTGTGTTGTATGTGTAGTGCATATTATATCATGTATATAGACACACACACAAGGGTGTACGTTGTATGTACTCCGACTGTATAACTGTGACTGAACTTCACCACTGCTGAAAGCAAGCGAAGAGCTTTTGTGAACGGTTTCACAGGCTTTTGCTTAAAGCCATCATATAATGCATTGCATTTGGTTTCTGGGGACTCCGCGGAATGAGTGGCAGTATGAAACGAAAGAGTTGAAGTTGAGTGTGTAAGCAAAGCAGAAGAGGTGTAGCTTTTGTGTATGTGTACAACTCTATAATGTATAAAGATAAAGGTGCATGGAGAAACACAGTCGAGGAAGGAAACTCTAAAGCAAAGGTAGTAGTAGTACACATAGAAGGAACTGGGTATTGCTGGTTACGTTTTTACGTAGTGTTATGTTTGCGAGTATGTTATAGAGAGACATAGTAGTAGAAGAAGGGTATTATTATGTTGGAAGCTTTATTGTTATACTTGTATACATAATAACATTATAAAACACAGTCACATACAGCGAGAGAGTAGTTGTAGTGGAATCGTTGTTGGAGTTCAGGTTTGTTGTGTGTAGTACGTGCATGTGGTGTATGTGGTGGTAAAGGAAATAATTGTATACGGCAAATAGAGCCGGGTCGGATGGTGGTCGCTATCGCTTGAACCCTGTACATTTCACAATGTATATGTTTGTGTATAAAAGTGTTATAGAAAAAGAGTTGTATAAGTTGTACTGATAATATGGCAGAGTAGTAGCAGCAGTAGTGACTTGACTAGGACTCTACAGGACGACGTACATGTACAGAAGAAAGACAGACAGACTCACACATACACACGAAGTGAGTATTTGAGTATTATATAGTGACTAGTGTTATGTTGGTGGTTTGTTATAGTACAGTAGAGTTTTACTAGTAGTAGAGGAGTTTTAGGACGTTATTAAATACTAGGAGTGTAGTAGTAGTTGTGTGTATGTGTAGTAGTAGTAGTAGAGAGAAGAGTGTAGTGAGTGTGAAGCTGAAGACCCTTGTAAGCAAAGCAGGGCCAAAACTTGACTACTATTACATTGCATTGCATGGGAAGACGCCAAGAGCCATTGACTCGCCATATTGAGCATCCCATCTCTCCTCATCATCAGCCTAACCTTCCCATGCCACCAGTCTCTCCGTCAAGTCCTGTCCATCAAAACCTACATTCAAACTTCTATATTTAATCCCTTTGTTTCCAACGCACTTTCTAATTAACAACTAAAATTCTTTTTTTTCACACAAGTACACAAAAACCCAGTCGTTCTCATTGGCTTAATATGTTAATGGGGTTTGGTAATTATTTATTGGATAATTATTACTCTGATTAGTTCAGTGGGAGAGATTTGGACAATTTTGGAGTTAGTGCGGTTTGTTGAAGATTTGTGTGGTCGGGTGACGAAAAGGAAGGAGCTGCGAAGACGATACGATGGCATTGTTCAAACTAAACTGAACCTCAGTTTCCGAAAAGAGTTCCATTCGGCTACTCGGCTGGTTTTATTGTGTGTTGTGTGAGTGCTACTGGAAAAGGAAAGTTGTGTTTAGTCGTGTCCTGTACATTACACACGGAGTGAGTGCAGCATAGTCCCAGTCAGTAGTGTGCTAAGTAAGTGACTAGTGTAAAAGTTGACTTTCTCCAAGCAAGTTGACGATGTTGACAACTCTCGCCATGTTTACTCCTCCGGTTCTTACAGTTCATTCTTAGTTAGTAGTGTTGTGCTCCAAATCGTCGTTAGTATTTGTGTGAAGTACTTTCGCAGTTTTGTTGTGTGTTGCATAAATGGACGCAGACCGAGTACGAGCTGGAGTGCAATGCTCATTCACAACTTAAGGTCACAAGGTTGAAGGTCGACTCCATAGAAGAGCAGTGCCACATATACGAGTGACAAGTGTTCCTTGCTTTTCTCCGCTTGTTGTGTGTAAACAGCGGATTTGTCAACTTACATTTTACGTACTAGCCAAGATTCTAAACAGGATCTAATCCCAATCAGGTATGAACCTTCTTTTGTGATTTACAATACAATTATAAAAATGTCGTTCTCGGGGAAAAAATACTTCTTGTAGTTAATGCGTATGTATACCAATACCTTAAAGTAGTCAATTTGTAAACGTGTTTAAATCGTTTATTTATACACGCGAGTACAGTTTCTAAAAACATTCATTTTTGTCATTTCCTTTATATGACGCGTTTTTTGCTATCATTAAACTTTAACAGTATCTGTTTACAATTACAATTACCAGTAGACACGTATACTAAAAGCAATTAAAATTGACGAATGCGTTATGTTATCTAATATAGATGTATTGTATTTATTTCATTTCAGTTTTGATTTTGTTAATTGCAGTAATTTATTATTTACATTGTCATTTTAATTTGCAAGTAATATTATGCGTTCTGTGTTGATGTACTTAAACTTAGCTGTGTAGAGATGGGAGAACTATATGATGAGGTGGGTTAGCAGAGAATTGGCATTAGTGAAATATTATTAGGGGGTTATAATATTATTACTTACAGTTAAGGGTTTGTCTTTAGCATTAGCATACTATTGTAGTAGACACACAACATGTCTAGTACATATAGAGGATTGAGGATTCTACTACATAATATAGATTGTGGACAAAAAGTGAGTAGTATTTGAGCGGAGAGTGTACATGACAACATTTATGGTGTTCTTGTATGTATTTAGTAAGTTGGTGTATATATCTGTTGTATTAATAAGAACACGAACATTGGAATTTTGGAATAATACGATTCGGGTGGAGTTTTGACGGTGTGGTGCATGGTGATATAGTGATGGTGTCGGTTAAGCGAAGCCAAGGCACATTAAAATAATCGATCGCCTGAATTGTAAATTACGGTATACTCCAACAACACTGTACAACTACTTCTCCTTCTCTGCCTCTACAACATAAGAATACACGACTTGCACTGCTCCTGCAATACTTGGGTCGTTCATTCGGGAGGGTGTTGGTGTTGGGCTCACTGTGCCTCCGTCGGGTCTCTTGTCTTCTCCATTCTCCACTCGTTTCCTTCCAAGACGGAATTCCAGATTCCAATCCAGAAGAGAGAGAGAGAGAGTCTAATCAAAATCAATATTGGTAGGTTGGTTGGGCTATAAGCATGGCCAAACAAATATCCACTCATCCTACAACAACTAACTCTTGCTCCGCTCTGTCTCTGTCGCTCGCTCTCTGCACTCTTTATATTATTTCATAATGTTATTTCACTTTGTTTTGTACGTAGCATCTACAAGTACAAAAGCCATCTTATGCCTTCAACTTAACTCTTTCTACGTGAGTGTGTCCCTATGGCCTCTTATTTTCTCTCCAGCTTTCCTATACTATATGCCTGGCAGATAAACTGTCACTCTTTCTCCCGGTGGTTCTAGAATAACTTTCGTTGTGAATGTGCTACATGCAAAAATCTGCTTGCACAATCCACGCATCTGATAATAGAGTGCATTCATTCTTCGTGTAGTTATAGCTGTGCATTTTACACAAGAGTATGGCGGAAAATGCTTTTCAGAGTGTGATTCACACGCAGTACTCTGACTAGAGGTGAAAGAGGTGATAGATGTACACGTAAGAAGTTTCAAATGCCAAAGAGTTGTTTACATAGTACATTGTAGTATGTAAGTCCCGCATATATAGTTTGTACACATCTACTGTACAGCTCTACAAATCCGTTTTTATATAACATAACGGGCAGATCTTTTTCCATATTACGCCAGAACTCATATATAGGACCTTTAAGTACCTAGTTTAATTTTGCTGTGCTAACAGTAAAGTTTGTCTCTTGCTTGTTTGTATACCTATATACAGATCTATATGACATGAAATTTTTTATACTAAATCCTATGTGGAAAAGTGTACCTAAGTAATTCTGCACAAGATCTGCTTTTGTACATGTATATTTTATATAGGAAATGTGTTTATTTATCAATAACCGAAAGTACTGCGTAGTACATAAACACCGAAGTCACAACGCAAACATTTTTCTAGCAAACGTACCTACTTTATGTGCTTAAATGCTAAGCTCCTTTATATCTATGCTCGATCTGCTCAGAAATGGAAGCGCAGTGTAAAAGTAAAATGTATCGTTGTTGAATTTTCTTAATGCATAGCTAATAGTTTTCTGAGAATCCTTTTTCAGCACATAGTACAGACAGCCTGAAAGACAACAGAAGGAGGTTGGCATCTATTTATTAACAACTGAAAACACTACACACAACACGGCCATAGACACGACTACTACTTTACTGCCAACAAACGATTCTCAGTATACCATGTACCTTCTTTGTAAATACTTTTATCAGATCTACAATTGCACTGAGCATCTTTTTACATTTAAGGATGTGTACTGCACACACAATCACACACACATTGTTACACATTCACATACCAGAGAATACATTCCTTTTCCTATGTAAGTAGGTGGAAGTACATAATACAAATTATACATAAAGCGTGTGTTACTTTTTCCTTATTACTATACAGAGACTCTCATTTACATTCACCCTGTACATAAATGCCAAGCAGTTTACACTTTTTTAATGCCGGACTACCTGCATGTACAGAATGTATAGACAAATATTATTCGTACATTATAAAACCACGCACAAATGCTGCATTGTTGTATCTGCATGTAACTTCCTTCCATTTATTTCCAAAATAATATTATCAGCTATAGAGATGAAATCTGTGTAGTAGGTACATAAAATGCCTAGCTACTGCTACTAGATATTATATATACACAGAGATAGATCATAGTGACTGGTATAATAGAGTTGGCACTTAACACGGCAAATCAAAACACAGCAACATTATATTTAATGTTATAGTTATACTATACTACTATGGCTGAGCTATGCAGCTCTTTGAAAGATAGTTGTCTCGTCCTCCATTTTTTACACGCATCTCAAATCTGACTTTGTGATGTGATGTGTGAATCCAATGCATTGGTTTGTGTTCTGCCAGACTAAGGAGTATTGTGCAGTGCAGTGTACTCTCCCAGTGTAGCTTCCCTCTCTCGACAACCACCCATATATTTTATTCATCGCGTATACTACAACATTTTGCAGTCTTCGCACAATTCGCACTACTGCATATTCACAAGTACTGTTCGTTCGCCATTCGATCTCCGTAATATTGTTATAATCCAATGTACGAATAAAGCACACAGTTTTTGCGTCTTTTTGTTTAGGTACCAAAGTATAATCATTTCAATATTGACAGCAGGCTTAAGAAAACTTTTTACAGTAAATAAGCTCTAAATGCATTTCTGAATTGTTTGTATTGTAATGTTTGTTTGTAATGTAAAAATGAATTATTTTCGTAATTGTTATAAGACGCATTTGTCAATTGGATGAAACAACAATTACGTTTCATGGCTAAGAATGTATTTACGCAATTATTAGTTTAGGTACACTGTAAAGTGTGAAACTACTAAATAAGGCTGACGACAAAAATTGCCTACGTCAGTTGGCTAAGCATTAATGACATTATGAAGCATGTAGTATCTGATGAAGGTTTATAAAGCTGAGCTTGACGTTTCCCAATGGTACAAACGCTATCTATATGTATTCATGAATATTATTACACACCTTGCTGATACAGCTTGTTCATTATCTGTACACGGCACACGGGTTCATGGACAGGTGATTAAGATTACCTAAAAGAATGAACACTCTGCCATTATTGGCCATTACTGCGCTATACAGCAAAAACTAAACCACCATGTAACACTTGAACTATACTATGCTGAATTGCTTCTATAAATATAAGTATACTACATGTTTATATAAGTACAATACACATGTAGTATATAGTCTTAAAACAATTTTAATTACCAATCGTAAAAATATCTGATGGTAGACACACTGCATACCTATACCTTTCAAAAAAGCTATAATTTAAGATTAATTCTGAGTAAAGATTCCTGTTTTGTGCAAATTATGTAAGGAAAGGTATGCTTTCGTGTGTTAGCGAAAAATGTCCCTTTAGATTCCAACAACGCCACAAAAAGGCATAAAATATACAAAAGCAATGTAGCACACTATTATATTGACATTAGCAGTTTGAGATTTAAGGTGTTGCTTGTCATATCATGCCCTTTCCTAAATTAGTTCTTTTTCATTACAAAATTCTGTTTACTGACTACTTATGTTTAATAAATGTATTAATTATTTTAATTAATTCTTTATACTAGGGATAATAAGAAATACCTTTACATAAATAGGACTCACAAAAGTAAAACAGCTCGGTTGACATTTAATGAGATACCCTTACTATAATTGAATGAGACTGAGATTGTAAGTGCATAATAAAAATTACTCACAATTGCACAATAAATAATTTTTAATACCTTGTGCTTATGTGCAGTTTCTATAGTTCGTTCGTATTTTATACTCACTGTGTGCTTCTTTATGGTATTGCTTCTTTACTGTATGATACAATTTACTATTTAGATACGTATTAAGTGCAATGTAACGATTAACAAGCTTTCAATTATAAACGTATGAAAGACTGTAGCATACGAAACTTAAAGCAATTGCTTAAACTTAATTGCATTTACATAAAGTATGTCGTATTGTTTCGCAGCGGGTTGTTTAATAATTCAATGTTTAAGTGAGTCTGAGCTTGGCAAAAGCTGTGGCCTGAGTTATTGCACAATGTACACAAATAAGAACTATGGTTAAATAAATAATGCCGTAAGCTTTTTGACCATCTTCATTATTTTCTTAGTAAAGCTGCTCTTAATTTTGCTTGCTATTCATTCACTTCATTTCTTTTAGTTATGCTTTCTGTTAGCATCGCCTCGAATTGTAAGTAAAGTTATTTACTGCGACATCATTAGGTATGTATGTTTTTATTTTCTTTAGGTAGGTAGTTAGGACTTAGGACAGACGTTTGAAATGCCAATCGATCTATATGAATCTATATGAATCTATATGAGTTTTCATGCAATTTACCGCAAAAGGCTAATATTTCTGTCTCTTGTTCACTGTAATAATATGCAATGTAGATGCTAGCACCTACATATATCTACTTAATAGTGCATTCATTGTTTATCATTAGTTATTTCCTTTGCTGTTTATTCAATGATGGCGTTATTGGCAATAAAATAAAGATTGACAATTGGACATGTATAAATCTAATTTAATGACACATTGTGTGTGTGTGATGTGATCACAGAAATATACAATATATGTAGTGTAAAACTGAACATTTCTTGTCTCAAAATTCCATGCTTCAGAAGGTATTGACATTGACTACTATTCTAAGGTTGTCTAACTGAATTGGTTAGTATGAAACTAAATTATTATGTAAAATTAGTAGCACCTATAGCAAGTTGCTCTTGCTAGTTATACCAAATAGATACCTATGCACATTTAAAATATAATCATCAAAGATAACAGCCACCGATATGATGGGTTAGCATATAGACAGACGTGGTGTTTCTCTATCTTTTAATTGTTGCACAAGACATGTTAATATTGCCTGCAGACTATCCAATCTATTTCAACTAGATTCTCCGTTAGTATACGTGTATTAGCGGTGAAAAGTTAGCATAATCGTCTTTAGCTCACTTACTATAGCAATGATTCTGAAATTGAAATACTGATACACATATGCAATTCCTAAGAGTCAGTAGAGTGGTATATTTGTAGGTATTCGTATCAGAGGTTGTACATCAAACTAGTCAGACTAGGTAGAAATTTTATTCTGTGTATTATGTTACATTGTGGTTGAATTCTTTGTTATGTATGAAACGTTTGCTTATGTACAGTACAGTTGATTAATATGCAAAGTGCATGGGCAATGATCTTTACTCACTATACCTATTACAATTACCACAAAATGTATCTGATAGTCTGAGAGTAGATTTATATTATATTTTACAATATGCAAATGCAATTCACGTCTTCACTACTAAAAGATGAATACCTCTACAAAATACCTGCAAATGATCTTCGGTTTATGCTTGTAATGTCATATTTGGTATGTTTAAATTGTTAGCTTGCAAATATAGGAGATGTAATTAGTGTGCTCACTGCGACTCATCAATTTTTGAATTCTTTTCTCCGCAGCCCTTCCTGTCTTATTCCTACTATCTGTAAAATGTTTCCTCAGAAAGAAACATCTACAAATACATTGTGCTTACTTACAATAGTGTACAAATACGCATGTTTACTTTTTTTAAAGATCTTACAGTAAACGCAATACTGAAATCAGTGCATTGTACAACTACTATGTAACTAACTACGTATGCCGGTGTCGTAGTGTATATAGGTACTAACAAGCGTGTTGTCTGAGACGAAGATTTTTGTCCTTTGTGCAAAACATGAAGTTTAAAAGCATAAAAAATACTCTTAAGTCTTTAATGTCAGCTCGAAAGCTAGAGACGAGAATTATTATTTGAGAACGTGCATTCATGAGATCTGCAAATTTGGCTATTTACGATCCTTTTTCCCCTGCCAAATACGATTCACACTTCACACCGTCTCTCCTAAATGACGTCGCTAATCTAATGAACTGTTTCAAAAATAAGTCTCTGCATGCATACAAAATAATAACCATTTTAAATTGCTTTTATTTTGTCAGAATTTTAATTTTTGGTTGAGAGTTGAGACATTTAAGTTCAATTTCAACGAGTCAGTTATTAACACACTGATAGCAAGGCATAAAATTAATTGGGATTCTTTACTGTGGATTTGATGGTTTCAAAAACCCTTCGATCGCCGATCGTTAGGAAAATGTAACTTTGATATTTGACACACCTACTAAAAGCAGAAAAGATGGGACTTTGACCTAATATGCACATTCCATAAAATTAAACCAATATAAACAGATATATCATTATAAGCATATCCATCTAAGATAGTTCACTAATCACTAAGTAGACAGATTAAGGAATGTTCGAAACGTATACAGATAGAAAAATAAACGTCATTCGAATGTGACCCAAAGCATTTTTTGCACTTTAGTCTATAGTTCAATGCAGTGACACTTTTTAACCAGTCCATTCAAATCCATTTACCATCCGTTTTTAACAGAGCTTAATTAAATTTTAAGAAATGCCATACTTTATTATGTAACCATTTCATTGCATAGTTGTTTGACAAAAATTATTTTCTGGTTATTGTAATTCAGTATTGTGTCATCAATTACTATAACTCCAATACCTCAAATACTGAATCATTTGCATTCGGTTTAAGAAACATGTTTCCTTTCTTTACATTGTTAATAGTAATCACAATCAGATTCTTATAGAACAAACCCTATAATGTAATACTCAATACTCATATTAAAATCAATTAATTCTGCAAAGCTTTTAAAGAACTTGTGGTAAAGGAAACAATATTTTCAGAGGAAGTAATCATGTAGGCATAAAGAGTGCCAACTTGATTGTTGTACTAAAATCATAAATATCTTTAACGTAAATACAACGCAGTTTAGATTCGATGTAAACTATACGAAGCATGACTCACAGTCACATCCTTTATGTCGTGTCAATATTATGTGTAAGGTATATGGGTGATTAAATTACTCGATTCATCTTCCTACGTTTATAATTGTTTGAGGTACGACATGAGTTTTACAGGATAAATTAATCATTCCAATTTCCAATCACAGCAGCAATTCTCATCATAAACAAATTGATATATTACAAGAACTGTTTTCACAAACGTTGAATGAATCTCAGAACTACTTCTTGGCAAATTATTGTTTCCTTTTCCATTCAAACTTCAAAAGCTTTATTATTTTCATGGAAAACGTGACTTTACTTACGTTTTAATGTAATTAATTAACTCTAAAGACGATTCTTACAACATCCCACTACTCTCCTACTCAGTTTTAAGTTATTTTCCTTTTATTGGTATTCAAGAACTATCTACTCTTTGTTCTTTTATGGTATAAATAATTGATTATGATTGCTCAGCTCAATATACATTTTATATACGTATAGGTATATAGGTTAGCTATTAGGATAGTTCTTTTGCTTTGTTTGCTTTTTGTTATTTGTTCTTGTAGCAAAACCTTGTTTCACATACCGGAGTATATAATATTTGTATAACTTGTATGTTTTAACATTAGGTACGTGCGTGTGTATTACTCATTGGTAATTTGACACAAATAGTAAATTCCCGATTGAATTGAAGCATTATTTTAGTGATTAGGTTTTACTTCACTATACACTGTATTTCTGCTGACGTCATCACCACATTTGCACTAATGTTATTTAGACTTGGACTTCTATAAATATAAACTACCTTATACTACTTCTACACTCCTTCATTACATGATGATGTCGATACGATGTCGTAAAGTAAGTACATACAGTAATAATAATCTACTGTTGCCATTGTGCAAAGCAATGTGATGTGAATTTGAAGATAGCACTTGACTGACTATAGGTATAGGTAACTACGTTATTTTTATTTATAACCACATACAGTTAAGAGATAGGTATAAAGAAACTCGTAGGTATCTCACATAGGAAATAATATGCATATATACACGAGTAATTATTATTGTACTTCTAGATACTTGAGGCTGTGAGTTATTTTGGTTGTTGGAGGTTGGTTATAAAAATTACAAGTGATTTTAGCTGTTTGAAGCTCGTTTTGTTAAGTTTCAGTTGACTTGGAGCATCTTGGCCTATTACAAGGATATAATATTATAGTAGAAGTGCACAGCTGAAAAAGTAGTTGAGTGAGAGTACATAGAGCGTAAATGTAAAGGTTTGCATGATGAGTTGCTTAATCGATGAAGAAGTCATTTTGTTTTCCTCAAAATGATTGCTATGCCTTGCCGTGGCCTGGCTCCGTGTGTTGTGCTCTGTCTAAACCTCTCTGTGTGTAACATAAAAGAGAGTTTTGGATTCCACACTTATTCTTGCTCGCTTTAGCCCGCAAGTTTATACATACCTCTATATACTACTACTAATGCCTTTTACCTATACATTCAATTCATGTATGTTCATATAAAACTCACACTCACACATATACACGTCTTCTTATACATTCACATGCATACCAACACGTATATACTAATTCCTAGTATATTCTCCTAGTCTAGAAAAACTAAAACTGTGTAAACTACATAATACTAATAGCATCACACTATATATGAAACTGAATGACTGTGTTGTGTGAGTCGTGTACCTTTATGTTAATAGCAGCTAATAGATAAGTAAGTTAACTTACGTAGTAGTAATACACCTCGGTTGTAGTAAGTGTATAAAACAGACTCGTTACTGATACAGTGGTATTAGCATTTAGTAATAAGTGTAAGTGTGTGAATATTGTAAGAGAGGAAGAACAGAATGGATTTGGACTAGAGAAGAGACATTTAGATTTAGCCGTATGTATATTGAATGGATGGTTGTTGGTGGATGGATGGATGGGAGAGTTGAGTGGAGTTCATAGGAAATGTGTACACCTTGCCTTAGATTTACATTTACGTTTGCATAGTTTACATTATATTATGTAGTCACTCAGTTAGTTCCCACTTACCATTCACTAACACATATAGCAAAATAGCTTGGAGAACTATAAGTTGGTTTGGTTAGTTTGCGACTGAGTGAGTGAGACAGGATAAATATTGTGGATATTAGGTGGGTCGGTTTAGCTGCAGTATGCAGTAGAGTCTCTGTAGAACTCTGTATGGAAATCCAAGTGAAATGGCTAAAAGTTGAACTTATAAAATGAAGTCTATTCTCTCCTGCTGTTCTACATTCATGCAAACAACCAAACTGACTCTTCTATATTCTGACTTGCTTAAAACGAGTAAAGTGTTTAGTTTTATAGAGAGTTTAGGTTGTTGGGTTTAGTTCCGTCCGTCGGGCTATGTGTGGCTCTCTCAGACTCTTTTAGTTAGTTAGCTTTAGGTTTTAGTTAGTTAGTAGACCTCTGTGTGCTATGTTACGTTGTAGCATAAATGCAATGTAGTTTTGTATATAAAGTGAAGTAGTCGTAGTTGCTTTAGCTCGTTTGGCTCTCTCTGGGTATTATCTTTCTGTTTCTCGCATGAGATGAATGATTTGATTGGTGCTGGTGTGGTGCTGTTGGTGTGGTTCTTTGAGGTGACGGTGACGCTGACGTTGTGCTTTGGGTCTTTCGTCTTTCTCGCAGCAGCAACAGAGAACACTCACAGACCCTACAAACTATTCTCCCTTATTCTTCCTCCCGACTAAAACTATTACAGCTTGCCTTACTTTATTGCCTCGCATGCTCCCTTTTATTAAAACAAATGCATAGATTTACCTATACATTAATATTCTCCTAATGCTCTTCTAATCATAATGCTCTAGTATGTAATGTAATAATTATGCCATCTCTTTAACACATATATGTATCTGATCATACAAATGTGTAATTGAGTGTACAGAGGTGTACATACAGAGTCATACAAGTCACTTGTCATTTTGTGGAAGAGTGCACAATGCAGTAGTCTCTATGTGCAGAGAAGAACATGGATTTATTATTTATCTATGTGTAATTCCAACGGAAAGTAAGCTAAAGCTATATATAAAGGTGTTTGGGTGCTCTGTTCGGGAAGAAGGGCATTGTACATACAGACAGAGTGTGCATTGTATGTATTATTATTATGAAGCTATAAGATAAGAGTTTGAGCTTTGGTTTACTAAAGCTATTAGCAATCTCCCTATTAGCTATTACATTATTAGGTATAATGCACATGCAGCATTTTATCCTGAAATTGTCGGCTCTGTGAATCTGAATCTTCTGTTGTGTATGAAGTGAACTGAAAGAGTGTTGTATGTCCATTCCATGCCATGCCATTGCCATTCCCATGCCACAATAATAATGCCATGCCCCTTGTTTCTTCCTCGACAACTCTTTTTCCACCACAATCTCCTTATTCATTCGCATTCGTCGTCGTCGATTAAAATTCCTCAAAGTTTCATTTCTTCATTCTTCTCTCCTTCTTCCATGTTGCATTTAATCTCCCTCTCTGCTCTGTCTACGTTTGTCCTTTTGTGTATGGACGTACACAATTGTCCTTTCGTCGATTTTGTCAAAATAATAGGCAATTGTCATTCTTCCTATGCCTTAATTGCTACAATTTGTTACATAACACTACTGCGCTGACTTTTTGAAGTATGTACCTACCTACTTTTATGTGTTTAAAAATAAGAGGTGTTTGTCAAGTATAGGAGAATTAGGTATTTTTTAAAGAGTATTAACTAACAAAACAATTAACTTGTGTAACAGTAAAATGTTTTTTTTTGAGTCCTAACTTTCGTCTTCTGCTAGAAATGCTTCTTCTGTTGTGAAATGTGTACAGATACAAAATATAAATATTTTATGTGTTGATTTGGGTTCAATGTTGATTGTGTTGTTTAAACTTGTTGTTTACGTCCTGTGTTGTTGTGAAAAAAGCTCAGATTTATGTGGGTTTACATAATAATGTTGTATAAAAAGTATTTGTTGGGCTGCTGAAGGAAATATTTTGTATTGCTAATGCTATTGGATTTTATAGTGCCATTGTTTTGATTTGTGTTGTTTAATTGTCTTTTTTATGTTGATTTCAGAATGGAGGACGCTGTTGATCTGAGTGTCAAGTAAGTTCTCGTTACTGTTACTATTTCCGTTTTTGACAATTTAAAGCTTCAGTTAATAAGGACGTTTGCTGTCATCTTTAATTGATCAGCTGTTAGTTTGTTAGCGTTCACTGTGCAGCGGTCAGCGCGTACATCTTCTATATTATTACAAATTGCAAATATGCACATTAGAGTAACTACAAACAAAACATTTGCTGGATAATATTTTTAGTTGTCAGCTGTTAGTCGATGTCTGTTCACTGTTCTTAAATCAAATTAAGTATTTAATTGCATTTATTTACATTATGGGTTTATCAATTATTAAAGTCATTGTGTTTCTGTTTTAAACAAGCATTTAATTTAAAGCAAAACATTTAATACAACTACCATCTTTAAATGTGTGAATAATGAAAACTAGCTAATTACTTTTTAAAAAACGCAACCAAACAGCAAATTCTACAAACAGACAAGTTTTTGGCTTATTTATTTAAATGTAAAATTTTGTATACGGAAATGTCAAAACACAAAATTCTAATTCTAACAATGTTTTTGTTTTCTTTTTTTACAGAAAAGAAAGTCCAGCTCCAACTCCAGCAAGACAAGAA
Source organism: Pogonognathellus flavescens (assembly GCA_019776165.1). Taxonomy (NCBI): domain Eukaryota; kingdom Metazoa; phylum Arthropoda; class Collembola; order Entomobryomorpha; family Tomoceridae; genus Pogonognathellus; species Pogonognathellus flavescens. The sequence goes on from JABASD010000224.1 coordinate 64,421, forward strand.
GCTCTTTCTCCCGATACAACACTACTAGGAAATCCTCTTGGTTTAAATTTAAATATTCCTTTACCTTTGCCTTTACAAATCCCAGGACTTAATTTACCTTTACCGTTACCGTTGACAAGTATACCACAAGTACAAGTCCCTCATGACCTCAGCCGGCTCGTGAGTATGCTCAGAGATAGAGAGAAGGACGACACAGCAAGCACTGCAAGTAGTCGCAGCAGTTCCGGCGTTCTTACTCCCCAGTTGCCCTTGATTCAACATCAAGCTATATCTCTCTTAACTGGAAATAGCGCTAATAAACCCGCAACGTCCACACCAATGGGTTCAGGAATGAAAAGGAAGAAGGACCATCAGCATCAACACTTACCTGAAAACAACAGCAATCGATCATCTAATCATCCTCCAAGGAGAAGTCTAAGACCCCGAATTGAGAGGAGTTATGCTGAAAGTCCAGATATTGTCATTGATTTCGACGATGATCCTCCCAAGATCAATGGAATTTCTGATATGAACGGCAATGGCTACGATGATGACTCTGACAGTGATCCTGGAGAAATGCCGCCTTTGCCAACGATTAAGGTACAAAACACATCTCAAAAACATTAATCGTTTTGTCCCTTCATAAAATGTAACGACTAAATAACACGTTTGCTTATTTTTTACATATTTAGGAGTTGAGCAAAGAAGAAGTCTTAGAACGAGAAAAAATTCTTCAGAGATTGAAAGACCATCTTCGTAATGAGGAGATGAAACTAGTCTTATTGAAGAAACTGCGTCAATCACAACAAATGAAAGAAAATGTTTGTATACCCCCAAACCAAGTGAACCAGAGCAATAATAATGCTACTACTCCTAATAATACACAAGGTAGTAATTCTTCATCTCAAAGTCCAATGAGTGCCCCAACTCACCCCCCTCCGTCGTCACACCACAATAATGCTCATCATAACAGCAATCCTCAATCTCAGCACAATGCTCATCAGCAGCATGCTGCACATCAGCTTCATAATCTTCAAAATTTACAAAATCTTCAGAATTTACATCCACACAATTTGTCATCAAGTTCATCCGGATCTAAGGGGCGCTCCTCGCCCAAGCTTCCTCCTAACAGTAACCACAACAATAGTAATAATATTAGTTTGGCTCATTTGGGACTCGGAGGATTACTTGGTAATTCACACATGGGTGGTTTGGGTTCCTTGCCTATCCCAGGACTTGGTGGACCCCCACCATCCTTAGGATCAAGAAGAGACCATCAGCAAAATAACCATCAAGGATCTAGCAAATCCTCCGGCTCTTCGTCAAAAGTACCTTCGTTACTTAAAGGGGTATGCTGTGTTGTGTTGTAGTTTAGAAGTAGATGGAATGAGCAATGCGCAAAAGTGATGCAGACTTTTTTTGTGGGTTAATGTAATGCATGGGGAAAAATTGAAACAATCTGCACACATTTAAGCCTAGCTTTGTAAAACTTTCTCGTATTAATGCTGCAACTTTAATTTTTCAAGTTTCATTTTCATTTTTACTTTCCCTTATGTAATATTTAATATTTACCGTAACTTTTATCTCATTTTGATTTTGCTCTCTGTAAAATGATTTTATTGTTGTCCTAAAATTAGCATGTTTGTTAGAAGTAATTTGTTGCATGCTGTAAAAAATGAATGCGCTTAATTAATTTTTATTTATTATTGTGTAAGGCGATGCTAAATGATATATTTTACTTTCTTTAGCAACCTGCACCTTCAAGGAACTCCAGTTTACATCACACACAACCCCCTCCTCCTCCATTAATGATGGCTCCGCAAAGATCATCTTCTGGATCCATTCCTCAGCAGTATCTAATGGCTCAGCATTCAATCTTACGTGGTATAGGCAATTACTGTTATGAAAATATTGATCAGAAGTGCATGCGGATGGATGGATGTATTAAAATAAAAAATTAAATCTATTTAGGTTCTCGAGGCCCGCCTTCTGCGGCAAACTTAATGTTGGGTTTTGCAAACAACCCACCTGGTGCTGTTCCTCCGCCGTCAATGTCTCCTGCTAATATGTCTGAAAATAAGTACGACCGTCCCAAAGAGGCACACTCATCTTCAGCTTCCAGTTCACAACAGGTGATTTAACCATTTCATTTTTATGGATGTGCTGAATTTACACGATGCTACTTGGGATTATTCATGCAGTTAAAAAGTTTTAACGGAGAATTAGAAAAGCCATTGTAAAATGTTAATTGGGTGGGTACTAGTGATGATATTTAAAGTAACTAAGGAAAGGGATTTCTGATTGATTTTTGGTGATTTGGTTTGATTGACATTCGTGGAACAGCCGCTGATAACTAGTTCAAGCAGCAATGTGGCGGATGGGAAAAATAATATTGCAATTGCAAGTGTAGGGGCTCCAGGGCCTTCTAATACTAATGTTAGTGTGAGTGGTGGTGCTGGTGGAAGTAGTGCTGGGGCATCTGCTAATGTTAATTCTAACGTGGGGGTGCCTTTGGCTCCTACATTAGACCAGGTGGGTACTCACGCAGTTACCAAACATCTCTAGTTGGTTCTTCTTGGTTGGTGTTGTTGGTAGAAATAGATCCGAATTGCATCCTGTGTAATGTAGCTCTGTAGCTATTAATTGTGACTGTTGTGATTGATTCTTCTCAAGTAAACGTAAACCCTGTAGAACAATAATAGTAATCGTAGTTAACCAACCCCTTTCTTAAAAACACTATACAAATATTTGTAATTAATTTTTTGTCCAAACTACACGTTATTACTATTAATTGTTTTAATGATGATTCCAACGATGTAAGAGCATGGCTTAATTGTTTTTATTGATTTACTAGAGATTTTATCTTAGTTTTATTTTTGTGGGTAGGTAGTGCATAAACGTATACATCAGAATGAAGGACAATGTTGTACTGTTGCAAAAACTGACGCCTAAATGTATCGCAAGTTATTAGTATTTAGCAGTAGACTAGATTTGCTAGTGCTAGAAACTAAAGGTTTAAATATTAATGAGCAAGTATTGTTGCTCAGTTGTTTGTGCTGCTAAATGTTTTTTTATTTGATTGAAATTGGTTGCTTTAATGAATTGTTGTGTGGGATATTTTAGGCGGAAAGACGTCATCGACTTGCTACATCGACTGTTGTCGAAAGAGAAAGAGAACGAGAGGAAGAAAGGGAAACTCCAGCTCAAAGACAGGCTGCAGCTAAGTTGGCTTTAAGAAAGCAACTTGAAAAGACATTGCTCCAAATCCCACCTCCGAAACCTCCTCCTCCAGAAATGAATTTCATTCCAAATCCATCAAATATTGAGTTTTTGGCTTTGATTGGTTTAGAGTTTGTTGTCGATTACATAACCAAAGATCCAAATCAAGTCTATTTGTCACCAGAAGCGTTTCAGTGTACTCAGTGTAATACTGACTTTTCCAGTATGTGGAAATGGGATAAGAATGCCAAAGGTGGGTTTTTCGCACTATTACTGTTTTTCGTAGTTTTTTTAATGATACTGTCCATAAGAAATTAACTACCACCTCCAATTGGTTTCCAACAAATGCGGCGGTTAGTTGACGACTTATGGAAAAGTAATAGTTTCTTAAGTTTGGGCTCTTGATCGGATTTCATCCTTAATAATATCAAAAGTCAGAATAAAGAAACTAACATTTATTTTATGTACAATTAGGCTTTCACCTTGATATTAAAAAATATGTTTGCGCATTTAAAATGAATATTAAAATGTAATTTTTAATTATAGGCAAAGTGATATGTGAGCAGTGTGTCACAACTAACGTGAAGAAGGCTTTGAAAGCTGAGCACACGAATCGACTGAAAACAGCTTTCGTGAAAGCTTTACAACAGGAGCAAGAAATAGAGCAAAGATTAGCACAAGGTGGATCCCTGAGTGAATCACTTGGATTATCCAGCGGAAGTGGAAGAAATGGATCAACTCCATCTCCAAGTGCAGTGGACAGACATTCCCCTCAAGTTTCTTCAACGTCTAGAAATAGAACACCCACACAATCCCCGGGACTCAGTGGTTTATCATTACCTAATCTCCCGAATATGCCATTGCCACTTTCACTTCCGATTCGCGATCGTGAGCGTGAACGTGAGAGAGAGCGCGAGAGAGAACGAGATCGCGAACGAGAAATGAGTCACCGAGAACAACAAAGGGAACAGCAAAGAGAACAGCAAAGAGAGCAACAAAGAGAACGCGAAAGGGAGCAACGGGAGCGTGAGCGCGATAGGGAGAATCACCAAAGAGAAATTAATCAGCGAGAATTGGAGGCTGCAATGAAACAAAGAGAACAAGAAACAGTTCGAGAGATACAAAGAGAACTTCAGCGTGAAAGAGAGCGAGAGAGGGCCCGAGAAAGGGAACGTGACCGTGAGCAAAGAGAAAGAGAGAGGGAAAGGGAGCGAGAACATCGTCAGCAAGAGCGCGAGCAAAGGGAACACCGCGCTCCTATTCGGGACTCGCACAGTTCACACGCTCATAATTTGTCTCATCAGTTAAGAGAAATTCAGCAAGCGTCTCAAGCTCTGCAACAGGCACAACAGGAAGCTGCAGTGGCTGCGGCAGCAGCTGCAGTTGCTCAGCAACAACAACAGCAACAACAACATCACCAACAGCAGCAACAACAGCAACAGTCCCATCGTCAGTCCAAAGGAAATAGTTCAAAATCCAACTATATGTCCAGCTCATCTTCTCCAGCATCTCATCTCTTCTTTAGGGACTCACATTCAACCCTGAATTCAATTCTGAGTCAAAGTCAAAACCAAAGTGGTCATGGTCATGGATCACACAGTGGACACGGCCACGGACAAAGTAGCTCCAATCAACATCCACCAGCCAGACGCAGTCGTCCGGCTACGTCCAGCAGAACTCAAAGTCAAAATCAAAGCCAGGCTCAAGCTCAAGCTCAAGCCCAGGCTCAAACTCAAAGTGTTCTTGAACAATACAATCAGCAGTTAAAGCAAAGCGTAAGTTCCGCGTTTCACTTTTCATGTATTTTTAAAAGTTCATAGTTTAAACTTTTTCAATATAATACTTCCCCTATACTTAAACTGTAGTTAACAATAGTCACGAAAGTTTATAATTTCCAGTTTTCATTTCAATTACTTGATTCTAGAATGTTTTTCGATTCTATATCATCTAAGTTTTTCTTAATTACTTCCTTTAAAAAATGATGAGATTAATATTTAGATTAATTAATACAATTAATAGTCCATAAGAAATTAACTACCACCTCCAATTGGTTTCCAACAAATGGGGAGGTTAGTTGACGACTTATGGAAAAGTAACAGTTTCTTAAGTTTGGTCTCTTGATCGGATTTTATCCTTATTATATCAAGGGTCAGAATAAAGAAACTAACATTTATATGCCAACCAGTTATGTTACAACGATATCTAATCTATAGTCCATCATTAGTTCTCCACCACAATTCCTGAATCATTTGTTACACCCTGTTCTAATAACATAATTAATTTTGTTCCTTTTAGATAACTTATTTAATGTGTTTATCTTGATGTGATTGAATAGGATCTTTTAAAGCAAATGTCGAAGCAGCAAAGAATAGATGCGGAAACAGCAGCGAAGTTTGCAAGTGCTATGGGGATGACTGCAGGAGGTGCTGGTGGAAGTCAAAGTGGAATTTCAGCATCTGCAGTTGCAGCAGCGGCTGCACTTCAAGCTGCACATCAACAAATGCTCAGAATGCCTACTGGACAACATCCTCAACTGCCTGCTCATTTATTACCATTTGGAGCATTAATGCCATTTTCCTATCAAATGGCCATGGCTCAGGTCAGACATCCTTCTCTTAATGATATTATTCTCTACTGTTAGTTTTACTGAACGCATTTGAGTATAAAATTATGTGAAATGTGTTATAGGCGGCGAGTGGGAAACCCGTGACTCCTGCATCTTTAGCAGAACTACAAAGACAAGCTGAAAATCTTCAACAGCTTCAGAGACAGTATCTACTTGACATGATCCCGAACTCTAGAAATCTTCCACAAAACTGGAAGACGTAGGTAACGTGCCCTATTAGTGTAAGAGAATTGTTAACTCTAGGGGTCAGTAACGGTTGATGTTAAGAGCCCATATCCAGATTCATTTTTCAACAGCGTTTAGTGTTATTTTTTCTTCTCAAAAGGCAGATAATGTTGTGGGTTGTAGTCAGCTCAACACTCAGCCTCTTTTTTTGTTGTGACGAATGACGAAATGATACTGTAGTAGTACTAGTAGAAAAGTAGATTTTTCTTAATTCTCATATATTATCATGGTCTTTAAGATGGTTAATTTTTGTGACAATTTTTTGTATGATTATTATTATAATTATGTTAGTCTGACCTGACCTGTCAATATTGTTATCATGTCGTGATAATGTTCTGTCAATTTACTTGCGTTTGTTTATTGTTGTTGTTTTATATAAAGAATACGCACTTTCTGTCTTTCATTCATACACACACACTTACGTGCAAATATTCAAATTCTAATTTATTTTAGTTAGGCAATGTATGTTCAAGTGCGAAGTAATTACTTATTTAATTATGATGTATCATGTTCATTCAAGCTTTCAGGTAAAATACCATTCGTGCTGACTACTATACAATTTTAATTGTTGTTGTTATCCTTAGTATACTATTAATACTAGCTACACAACAAAGTATATAGTAAATTAGACTACTACCACTAATTATTACTACTAATTGTATTATTACTTTAACTTTATATCATGTATTCAATATTTTTACAATTGTGCTGTCGGAGGAATCTTACACGACGACGAGTTCAGCATCGTAATACATAAAAAGGAAACTAAGCGTAGACATCTAGTAATTTGTGTATAACATGTACAAATAGACGTACGTATATTATAAATAATGATATAAATCTATTACGACTAAAATAATGTTAATGTTAATCTTCTATTAGAATTATAGTCTGTACTATAGTATTGGGTAAGGTTCAAAAACTTCTCAAAAGTTGAGATGGTTATTTATGGGCCCGGATTTCAGTTGGGTATATATTCAAAAATATTGTGCAGTCATCTTGTTTAGTCTGTACAATAGACATGTGAATACCTATGGATTATTATTATTGTAAAGCTATTTATATTACTTATTAGCTGAAATATGTACTAGCAAAATAGCATTAACATACACACGTAAATGTTGATTATTATTGTGTAGACGGTTAAAGAGCACATACATAATTGTTTACTATATTTAACCATCTATAGCGATGATATTCACCGTGAAGGGAATTTCCGAAAAAAGTCTTAAACGATGATGGTGAATTCTGAGTAATAATGATTAATATAGAAAGTAGTATGATTATTGTGTTTATTACGGCCACAGTGAAAGTATGTAATTATATAAATATCCATTTAACCGAATTCGGTGTCTTTAGGTGCTTTATGATGATGTATATGACGTATCTAACGGAATATTACGAATGTTTTCAAGGGTTTTCGTGCTGTTTGTAAAATACCTAGCAATATCTTTCAAAGTTGTTTACAAGAGACATGTATTCAACCCTAAGAATGTACACCACTAAAAATTGCTGATTTTTAAACGATTATTATTATTCCTGCAGTGGTAAAGTAATTGTTACGAATATTATTAGAAGGAACAAAAAAGACAGAGAGAGATACAAATATCTTTGTCTGTTTTTCTAATTAATATTAGGTAAAATTACGTCTGCACTTGAGTTGTAAAGAAAAGTAATTAATGAATATTTACCAAAATGTGTATATAAATAATGTTTTTGTTATGTAATAAAAATAATTAAAGCAACACTGATTCTATGAATAGGAAGACTACTAAGAAGCTAGACCATAATAAGTAAGTTCTATAGGCAAAGATATTCACATGTAATAAGGATATTGCTATAAATGTAAGTTCATGATCAGCCTCAGAACAGTTGTGAAGAGATGGAAATCCTTGAGTTTTTAGGATATTTAGCTAAGGACTCTACAGAAATAATGTGACTCACATTTTTGCGTAATCAGACCACATATAAAGTAACTTGTTATAATAAGATAATGTAAAACATGTACCAGGAAAACAATAGGAACTGTCCCGTCGTCTTCGTCGTCGTCGTCGTCGCTGCTTCGACTTCAGGTTCAGATTAGTATTATTAAATCTTATTTTACAAATTGCCGTCATCGTGTGGTCCTCGTCACGAATAAAAAGACGACGAAAGAGAAGGAGCAGTGATCCTTTAGTTATGAATGGAATCATCGCCGTCACCATAATATGCAATATTCCGTGTACAAGTGATTTTTCTAATAAAACCCGAACCGTTGAATTTTGACTGACGGGAATAATGTCTGTTTCTGTATGCTAGTTTTGAAATACTTCGTGCACGCAATACGTACATGTTATGGCACATAATACCTACATAAATAATGACATATTTATGGAAATTAAACAGTTTATAATGTAGCAAAAAGGGAATTAGGAGTAGGAGTGCGAATAAAGAAAGCAGCAGTGTGATTTTATCCCGATATGCAATTTTAAGCATTTTGGTTTGGTACATGTACAAGTATTTTAAAAAGTAATATTATATGATGATGATATGTTGACGACAAGGATTATTGTTGTATGCACTTTTTACTCTTATTGTTTCGTTGGCTCTATCTAAAACTGCGACGTAAATCTTTGTGTAATCCTCCTGACTAAATCCCATCAAAACACAATATCAATCTATGTCTATCCTATTTTCATGGCAAAAATTCCATCCTTCTTCTCAGACGGACAATTTTTGTCAGCAATAAAATTATGCTCAGATTTATACATATAAAAATCCCACCCTTAAGGATCTTGACACTTACTATAATTAAGTTATTCGTCATGAAGCTTGTTTGAAGAAGCATCATGTAGTATGACCTTACCCGTAATACATAATTATGTGTGAAATTTAATTTGCTTACTCCCTCAAATTATGTGGATTGATAACTTCATGAAATCATGAAGCACACAATCAGTTATATTTATATTTGACTTGACCCAACCTCTGTGTTGCAGTTACAAACTATGATAGAGATATGATCATAATATTATTATATTCCTTTAGTATGACCTATTGTACTTAAATGTACTTGTATACTACAGATAGTAATTGCGTACAGTTGACATTTTTTGTGTATACCTTTAAAGGTGACTTGTGAGAGTCATGCTAAAAGGGTTGTAAACTGAAATGATATTATTGTTTAGTTTTCGTCGTGCATTTCTCTGCTGTCATCACCACATCAGTTTACCTATTTAAAATGATTCCTACTATGTTGTTATTATAATTATTGTATCGATAAGTAATTAGGTAGAAAAGTAGTGTATTTAAGAATAATGATTATGTTTATGTATACCTACAATAATGATAACTACCTACATATTATAACATAAGACGTTTGTTATTATTGTACTATATTACAATTCTTATAAAATAAAAAGCAATTCTGGTGGATCCATTTTCTATAGTCAAAAATAATATGCATCGTTTTTCACTCATCCCTGCAAATTCATGGCTTTTTACTTACAAGTTTACAATTTAAACGTATTTTGTCATTTTTGGGACCCATATTCACATACACATTTTTGTTTGAGTTTTCTCTCTCACAAGTAAATGAGTTGTTAATAATTATATGCTCAAGAATATGAAAATAAGATAGCACGGAGAAACATAATACATATACATACAATCTCGCATTTTACTCTGTTGGACTATTTTTTACATTTGCCATAATTTAACTACCCAAGTTACGAAGGCAAGAGTACATGCAGAGTTGCATATTATTCTGTATTTCAGGTAAATCGTGTGATATCATTAATACCGTTATTACAATCATACTGTATATACTACTGCAATAATAACCCTAAATTAAATCCTGACAAAAACTGGTTAATAATTAAGTAAATATAAAAAGTAATTGCAATAAGTTAGTGTTTTACAGTCTTTTGGTAAGCTTTAAATAATGGAGAAGAACTTTTTCTGAAACCATTACAAAGAATTGAGTTCATGCGGCATAATACATTGCAACATCGTTGTTTAATTGCATGCATTGTCTTATTTTAAATGTTAAATTGTGGTACGTACCTTCTTTTATACATTTGCAAAATAGTTCCCCTAAAATCATTAGTGCAAGTGTACATAATTTTATCATTTCCCCGGGTATTGTTTTAGTACACCCAAAATGATGTATTACTACAACAGGCATATACGGTATACCTCTATGAGCTCTATGTATGTATTTTTACAAGTAACTTCCTAACTCTATTTTAATTTATGAATGTGTTAGTAAATAACTTCTCTGTTTAAAAAAAATTGAATTAAACCCTACTCTATAGTTAGTTAATAAATTTGGTAGTATTAGTATTATCGGAAACATAATATTAGGTATTAATGTGGTTAATAATGTTACATAGAATAATTATCCGAGGTTGGAATATTCTCCATTATAATATATAACGTAGTAAGTATATTACTACCTATACATGCAATATATTTGGCCTTTATGTTTTCGGCCTTTTCGGACAGAGATTTCGGTGCGTCATCAGGAAGTACCTAATGCTCTAACGACTATTTATATTATTAGGTACCGTACCAATTTACACTAGCACTGGGCCAGTGACATTATTGTGTAGGCATAATTAAGGCATTTCATTTATGGACTGCATTCGCAAGGCATAAAGTTAAAATTTCTTCATAAAATAGATTCAATGATAAATGTTGCTCTGAGAATAATTTCTCTGTCTGACGAAGTATTGAAGGTGGTGTTGGTTGGTGAAAAGTAGAAGGCTGCGTGTGACCTACTTTGTCCCACTTTCCGTGCTTTCCGTTTCTGGTAACTTCACTGTTGAAGGAGGAGCCTCTGCTGATATTGGTGTCATTGATTCCAACTGCTGGACAAGATCGTCCATTTTTTCTTTGACAATTGGAGAGGCGGTGGTGGAAGTACTGTTCGTTGCCCAAGACGCAAATTCCGCTTCTTGAGCTTTCTTTTCATTTTTCATGTCTTGCTGGACTCGATTGTACTCGTCAATTTCGTACTGGTATTTCGGAGTTGTGATTCCCAAGTAATATGCAACAGACTCTCCCATGCTGTCAAGCACACCGAGAGTCTTGGATCCTCCTGCGACGGTGTAGTGTTTCACCCATGCTGGCCAAGACAATGTTTTCTAAACCAAATAATTTTGTCAATTATTCTCCAAATCAAAATTCTCGTCAAATATTCAATAAATGTATATAAAAAACATTAATTTTAGAACTAACAGGATTGACAGGTGGGGCACTGTCGACAGAACTCTTGTCCTTGGTTTTCTGGAAGGGCTCTTCCACTCCGTCCCCCATGTGAGGGTGAGATTCTTCGTCCGTCTCGTCGTCATCGTATTCTTCCATTGTCCCGTCACTGAAATGCAAAATTCTCTTTGGCTTTCGCCCACCCTCCTTTCCATGTCCATTCTTTTCACCGTGTTTCAAAATATCGGCTAATTTTACATCGTCCAGGTCGATTGTGTGGTTTACCTTCAAACAGCACAAAAATATCAATTAAAAATACTGTAAACATTTATAAACAAATATTATAGAAAGAAAAATAAGTTTTATTCTTGTGTATACCTACCTCGTTGTTGTCTAAAGCTGACATTTTAATTCCTCCTTGGGGTTTGTTAAGTTAATCTTTATTCAACAATTTTCACTCGTACTTGGAACAGTCGAAGCTGTAAATAAGTCACTTTAAGCACTCAAACGACAAGTACACCTAAAAATGTACAAGATGATATTATTTGTATTTCTAATAAGTTTCAGCAGATAATGCAATTCTGTTTACTTTCTATTATGAATGCAGGTAATCATTAATAATAATAAGTAAATGGTTAAGGATGAATGTAATTTGCAAACACACGGTTAAAGATTAAAGAGATTTAAATTGAAGGTGTGTAGTCAGTTTAGTTATCAGAGTAAAGGCATGCAATGTTTATGTTATGATGACAGGGAATGGAGTGGTGTAATAGTAACGTAAAAGTCGATCATAAAAGCTAACTAAAGCTGATTGCGAGTTCTACGAAGTGTAATGTTGTTGTAAATGTTTCTGTGCGCAAAAAGGTACACAAACACAGAAATACATACACATAGCACTCTTGTAGTCTTGTACATAGAGCGAGTGCAAACTTTATTAAACTTTGCATTGTCCTGTATACAGAACATCATAATGCATATCCCTAAGTCGATAGTTCTTCATGCTAAAGCTATTTTGACTGTTTGCTTGCTTACAATTTTTATTCGTTTACTTTACTTACACCTTCAGGCTTCAACTTTATGTACTTGCCATTTCTTACTCACAGGCGAAAATAGCCTTCTGGCCTTCTGTAATGTTCGTCGTTATTCTTGAGTTACACAGCCTTTGCTCGTTTGTCGTGTCTCATCTCAAGTTCCAAATAAAACAAGCAAGAAACAAACTCAATCATGCAGAATTTATTTATTCGTTGAGCTACCTACATAATATTGTGAGTATCTGTGTAAATGAGTGTGGGATAAAGTGTGAAGCGTTTACTTTGAAATAGCAAGGCAAACGTTTGATATGAGATTTGGGGCTAATTTTGTTTCTTTTGCAAATATACAGTAACACTAACACTGTAACACTATAACAAATATAATAATATTAGGTGACTGATTTGATGACTGACTATTAAGTGTCTGTATTTCAATAATTGCAAATACTGATAGATTGATTAGAAATCATAAATAGTAATTAATTGCTAATAACAATCACTAATAAAATGAAGTCTTAAACTTGAATGAATATTATATAATTTATACATGATATAACCAATTATAAATACTTTGTACACGCATGGAAATAAAATGTCTACTGCACCAGTGCATTATGTATCATTTTTGTCATCCAAGTTGAGACGAAATTTTTATCTTTTTTTAATGTGTTTGTAGGTACAGAATGTAAAGATTAAAGCACCTTAGCACCTCTATACCCCATTACAGATTACAGACCGACCAGACAAGGCAAACCTACAGTTTCATACGTAATTTAACCAACAATCTTGCATCAACACAGAAATTCAATTAAATGGTTTCCAAAATGTTTAATGCAGATAATGCAAGTTGATACAATATAAGCTCAGCACAATAAATTGCAGTACAATCACAATTGATAAAATACTTTACATGTCTGTGCATCGGATGTAACATTTTGTATGCACACAAATTCTGCAGTTCGTTACTGTATTGCGCAGTAATTGATGCTGTAGCTGCTTAAAGAATCCAAACGCTAAATGGTGACAACTGGAATGATATTTTGTCTCTATGACTCAGCCAGAACATTATAATAGTAATACATAGAAATTACACAATAATGTTACACTGAGGAATTAAAAAGGTTACTTAGAATCTAGTTTCCTTGTTTAGAATTAACATAGCTAGTCAAGGTACTAACGATAAGTAAGTATAGGTACAAAATATATTTATTGGTTAGTGTATATAAATATAAATGTGTGTGCATATTCTAATTCCTATACATATTAATATCACAAAATCACAATGAAGAGAAAATCAGGTCGGTATTCCCAAATTAGGATAAACCGAACTGGCATTAACATTTTCTTAGTAAAGCACCAACTTTAGATGCTTCCTTATACCTATTCCTTATATATACCGATTACCGATTCCTATTCTTATACCTTGTTGTTACGACGTACAAGCAAGCGATAGGCAAAGCTTACACAATACAACAAGTCACAACTTTCAAAGGCTACCTATCTGTAGCTTAAAGACTCCGTTGTAGCATAGAATAAAAAGTAGAAAATTTTAATAATGCTACTTTTCCAGGTATTCAAACTTTCAAACTATTGAGATAAATGCTCAGCCTCCGATGAATATGTAAATAAATAATGAAACCCATAACATGATTCAGTCAGTAAACTGATCCCTGTGTTGACACTTGTTTTAGAATTTCAACAGTCCATTTTAGTTTTTTTAAAGCGTTTAGGAAAGAGTTTTTCAGCTGCATAATCTTTTTAGCCTGTTATACCTAATGTCAAGTTTACATACAGTTACAAGTGTTGTAAAATCTCAATTAATTCTTTAACTACACACAGTAACATACAATTGACTAATACAATTATGAAAAAATACTTTCTGAGTAAAAACATTCGTAGAGTGTGATCTCAGTGTTAACGTGTACTTTGTTTTTATATCGTGAGATTACTTTGTCAGAATGACGATTGCTAATGGAGTTAGTATTATTTTAATATTGTCTTTCAATTTTCTGATCTATGAAATCAACGGTAGTAGCAGTAATGTGTCAAATGATATTCAATCAAGTAAATAATTTGAAAATTGAAGTTTATAATCCCTTAATCAATATTTTACATATTACCCCCAAATGACCAATAGTTTTATTTAAATCATAATTTGTTGCAGGAAAAGAAAATGATAAATCTTATGCGTTCTTCCGAAATTCTCGTCCAAATCCTTTTTTCCAGGGACAGTCTCCTGTGTATTATACAGGTTACTGTAGCTTAGGAAAAACTTGCACACAAATCCAGAATTGTCCAGAATTCTCTGAGACATTGCGGAAAGGAGCCTTAACATTCAATGATTTCAAAAAGATTCATGAAGCATTTTGTTATACAACCCCTGGAGCTACGACCGTATGTTGCCAAAATAAAGAAAGTCCTTCGCCTGTTATACCTCCAGTACCTCCAACGGTACAACCAAAACCAGCACCAACACCCGCACCTCCAGCGCCAACACCAGCACCACCCGCACCAATACCCATCCCTGTACCTAACAAACACGCCGGATCCGATCCTTCGACTGTTCTCTGTACGGAAGAAATTCGCAACAAGATAGCATCTCATCCGAATCTAAAACTTTTACCGAATTTGTCCAACTGTGGGGAAGCTATCGCATCAGATCGTATTGTCGGGGGTAAAGAAGCGGCCCTTGGGGCATACCCTTGGTAATAATATTATATAACAATGAGAATCTAATTAATTATTAGTATAGTAGGTAAATGAATTATGTTAATTCGCAAATGAGTGTAATGTTGTCTTACAAATAATACCCGTACTTTATTTATTAGGTTGGCTCTTCTCGGTTTCAAAGGTAGTTTCAATGCTAAAATCGTTCACTTTCCTTTACTCTTAATTCTTGTTGCAGTATTTATCATTAAAATTAATAGTGCATGCAAAAGTACATTTGGTTTCAATTTTTTCTTGCATAGGTCCCAACAGCGATGATATTCAATGGGCTTGTGGGGGTACTTTGATTAATGACAGAACCGTTTTAACTGCCGCTCATTGTACTGCAAATCTTCCAACAGGATTTTCAGTGTAAGATTGGTTTTTAATTATTGGTTTAAATAATTCATTGCATTGAAATCATTTTGTTTATTTTGCTGAAAAAGTTCTGCTGTTCGCCTTGGAGAGCATGATCAAGAGTCAGATCCAGATTGTGACGGTGAAGGTTTATGTGCGGACAAGGTTCAAGAAGTTCCTGTAGAGCGAATTGTGAATCACCCTCAGTATAATAAAAATGGCAAAACGGAAAATGACATAGCTCTTGTTATCTTAAAACAGCCATGTCAATTCAGCGGTACAATACTTTACAAAAAACTTCTGGTGAAGAGAAACAAATTAATTAATAGTACTTAAGTCAAATGTATTTTGGTATGTAGCATACGTTCATCCGATTTGTTTGCCTCAACAAAGTGCCGTCACTTCGATTCCCCATAATGCCATTTTCAACGTTGCTGGCTGGGGACGTACAGATTTCCGTAAGAGAAAGATAATTTTTTTACAGCCATATAAATATTTACCTGCATGAATGAAACTTCAAACTGGATTTACTAACATTCAAAGTATAAATATTAACACAGGAGAAGAAGATGGATCCACTGTTCTTCAAGAGTTATCGGTTCCTGTCGTATCACGACAATACTGCGAAGAGTCTTACAAAAAGGAAAAGCAGGATACTAGAGTTGACTCAACCAGGGTAAAAAATAATTTTGCGATATGTTGCGAGTACATGCTTCTAATAACGTACAGATATGAGAAAAAAGATAGAGATTTATAGATTAAAAATTTTAAATTGATTTTTTCAGTTTTGTGCTGGTGGTGAAGCAGGCAAAGATTCATGCCGGGGTAAAATCTACAGCACAGTTTCTAATTATAATTGTATCATCATTTACATCATAAACATATTATGAAAATTCTCATTCTGCTCATGATTATTCATTCAGGGGATTCCGGGGGTCCATTGATGTCTTTGATTCGGGTTCCGGAAGTAAGCAGTTCGCGTACTTTTCAATGGGGAATTGTTTCAATAGGACCATCTCAATGTGGCCACGCCAATCTACCAGTCTTATACACTGCAGTTTGCGCTTACGTACCATGGATTTTGGACAATTTACCTTCGGCTAATCAACGTAAAATCATTAATTTTAATTTCCTCTTATTTAGTTTCCTAATTGTGATCTTCATTATATGTGAAACGTGCTTTACAGAAAAATAACAAATCTAGCACTAAACATTAAACATGTATATAGTTTCAGTCTAAGCTCGATATTTCAAAAAACCTATTACTGTAATAAACAACTGTTGCGAATTCTAGAAACTGCACCAGTGGTGGTTCCAGTCGAGAAGCCTAAGACAACCCCTGCCCCTTCGCATATTCCTGATCGTTTGAATGAAAATGCGGGCACTCAAAACAATCACCAAACTCCGTTTGATTGTGTGGATCCTAATGGAATCCGTGGACATTGTATGAACCTGCAGAAATGTTCCAAACTGTTTACCATTTTGAGGGGAGGGAATTATGACAGATCATTTATATTGTTCCTGCAAAAGTCTACACGTATTTGTGAATGGGCTGGAACCGACAAGAATCAACCAAGGGTCTGCTGCGTTCCTGATAAAGCGAGTACCACTACTCCATCCAACCCTTCTCAACACAACACTGGAAATAAACCTTCCGGGCAGGAAAGCGTTGGGTCAAATGAGATTTCACCAATTGTGGCTTCAAGAGGAATTTCACAAATAATTGCATCACATCCAAATTTACATTTGCTACCCACAACAAAAGACTGCGGAATTCCTTTTGATTCTGATAGAATTATAGGTTGGTAGAATTCTCATAATATTATCGTAAACAAGGGCATATCTAGAATTCACGAATGGAAAGGGGTGAAAAATAGCAAATTTTCGGTCGAAGGCCATATTTGTCAAATAACTGAAGAAATAAACCTATTTTTCGGAATCTGGGATGGGGACCCAAGCTCCGTGAACCCATTCGTGGATACGTCCTTTACTGTTAAAGTTCTCTGCAAGATTTTTTATTTAATTTGTTGAACAGGTGGCAAAGACGCTGGTTTGGGAACGTACCCTTGGGCAGTTTTATTAGGATTTGTCGGTAAAAGACTTAACACATTATGTGTCTATTTAATAATTGCAACATTTAGGTACCTACATGATTTTATTTTCGTTAATTGCGCTTTCCCTATAGAAAAAGGGAAATCACCCCAATTTGCCTGTGGAGGAACATTAATAAACATGAAATATATTCTTACCGCTGCTCATTGCTGCTCTAATTTACCAAAAGGATTTGATTTGTAAGTTCTTATAAATGCATAAAATACTCCCTGGAATTGTTTCATTCTTTTAATAAAACCAGGCTTTCTAATCTGTTCTAAATAACACATTTTCCATTTCTGCAATACAATTGATACATGATTTTTCTTCCATATGCTTCAATTTCTATGAAACAGAAATGACAAAATTAAGAAATTGTCTCTTTTTACAGTTTTTAAGAGATAATTTCCATTTAATTTTTAGGAAACTTGTAAGAGTTGGAGAGTACAACCTTGGAGCTGATCAAGACTGTGATGAAAGCGGGGTCTGTTCTGACCCAGTTCAAGATATTTTAATTGAAAAAATTATCGTTCATGAAAATTACGATAAAACTAAGAAAAAGGAAAATGATATCGCTCTCATTCGCTTAGCACATAATGCTGTACTTGGACGTAAGTAAAAGTTGCAACTGATCTTGAGAAATCTTTTTTGTCTCAAGTGTAAATAGTTAGCTGCAAATAAATTTGTTTATTATTATTTCCAGCATTTGTTCAGCCAGTTTGTCTTCCAGCCAAAGAGTATGTGGATAAAGTACCTGACAACCCCAAAGTCCTTGTTGTTGGATGGGGTCGAACCGATTATCGTAATAATTGCATATATACTTCTTAAAACATTCTTATAACATTTTGTGCGCTTGTGATTATTAAATAATATTGAATAGCTTTTGCAGGTAATCTTAATTCATAGGGTCAATAACTTTGTTGTATTACTAATAGGATCTAATTCAGGAGCTGACATTCTTCAAGAGGTGACTGTTCCTTTGATATCACTTAAGCAATGTGAAGATTATTATCGTAACAAAACGAATGGAAAAATGAATAAAATGGAATCAAATCGGGTAATTGCTGAAATTAAATATCCCTTTGTTCCATCGCATGTCGGACACACACAACAATGTAATAGTGTTATCAGTTTTAAATTTGCAAAAAATGCATTTATGAATTTCATTGTAGTTTTGTGCCGGTGGTGAGCTTGGTAAAGATTCATGCAAAGGTAACTAAAATTGACGTTACAAACCTATTTAATTGCTAAATAAAATTTTATTTTCTACTCATGGGCACTTATTAAATAACTACTAAACATAACTTCAATATTCCTAGGTGACTCGGGTGGTCCCTTGATGAAAATTCTTCCCACGAAGGACTTCACTGCAAACAATATGAGAACATTTCAGTTCGGAGTGGTCTCTTTGGGTCCTTTACAATGTGGCTCTTCCGACCAGCCTGCTTTATACACTAAAGTTACTGAATCCTTGCCATGGATTTTAAACAATATGAGACCTTAATTTTTTAGCAGTACAACATTGACAATTGTGTTCATTTTTTTTAAATATATTAAACAATTCCATTGAGTGTGTAATAAACAATTCTACTGAGAATACATAATAATATTACTATAATAAACAATTGCTTACACACAAATGTTGAATTAGGCACCTGCACCTATCTACCTATATAACCTATTTCTGAAATACATATGAATAGTAAATATGTGGTAAGAATGTGGTAAGTTGTTTAAGGTATTAATGGAATAGTAAACTAAAACAGTCTCATTTTTGTCTCATTCTTCATAATTATTTTTTACTTGAACTTATTCACGGTTACGCAAAACCAAAACCATATTCACCTGCGTTTATATTTTTGTCTCAAGTCTGTCATCCGGTCGTCTCATCTCAATCTCATCTTGCGTAACACGATCAAAATGATCTCTGTATGAATTCAACTCTCGAAGCAGATCACAGACGGGAGTCGAGAGATACAGAGACAACAGAGAGGTAGTTTTGAAGCTACACAGAGAATTAAATTATGTAAATGGTCGAGAAACTAAAGTTTGCAATTTTCACCAGGTTAATTATTTGTTGTTATCGCTTTGTTTCATTGAACGAACGGTTCGAAAATTTATACATCTAAAGAATCAAGAATGGCTTCAAAGGAGACCGACCTGGGGAATGTTTACCAATAACGACGATTCTTACACATCGGACAGAATAAAATCTTTGTAGTCATTTGAAAAACTAAACAGGGATCAATTGTTGGGTGTCATTTCTGTTTACGGCGATAAGCCGAGATAATTATTGTGTTACCAGAGTTAGTGTAAGTAAATTTAGTGTGTAAGTAAAAATCTTTTGAGTTTGTGTTGCGACATGAGATAATGAATGCAATGTTAATTCTTTTTTGCACTTGCCTGTCTGAGATTATTTTCTATACTAATTTTTATATTTATTACCTTACAGATAATCCGTTATTTCAGTATGGAAATGGAAATTGATGAAACATCATGTGGGGTAAATTGTGAAGCCATTTTGAATGAGATTAAGTCAAAAATTGTCGAGTCGGAGTCCAATGATTATGCGAATGCCAATTTTGACAATACTAATAAGCCTGAGGAAAAGGAACCTTTGACTTGCCTAGAAGAAGAAGAAGAGGAGGAAGAAGCAACTGTTCAAGAAATTA
Organism: Pogonognathellus flavescens; assembly: GCA_019776165.1. Lineage (NCBI taxonomy): Eukaryota > Metazoa > Arthropoda > Collembola > Entomobryomorpha > Tomoceridae > Pogonognathellus > Pogonognathellus flavescens. The sequence continues at coordinate 84,514 of JABASD010000224.1, forward strand.
AAATGGAAGATGTGACAATAACAGATGATGTGCCGATTATAACTCAGGTTTTTCAAGAGGGAATAAATCATCCTGTAATTAGTGAAATGGCAGAAAATGAGTTGGTTAATCTAGAAACACGAGTGGAATCAACTGACGTTGCTCCAGATCTTAACTTGCTATCCGTTGAAACACCTGACAATGATCCATTGACACATGTTGCCAATGATAATGTGCATCAGCCTGTTGAAACTGCAGTAGTTGAAGTTAACAATGTACTACAGAAGTCTCCTACGGATAAAGATCAAGAACTAGTTGATGCAGGTGTTCCAGCGTTTGAAGAAATTCCAATAACCTCATTTAAAGCTGAGCCATTGGATGTGAATATGTGTGAGAATTTTAATATAAAACAAGTCTTTAGTGAAACACCTACAGTATCTACCGATGAAAATAATGCTGTAAAGTCGGAACCGCAATTAAATGAATCATTAATTTCTAATTTGGGGATCGATTTCAATTTTTGTGCAACCTGTCGATTGGATTTCTCTCAGCAAGACAATGTAAACGAAAGACCTCGTAAACTGAAAAGTTTCATTTCTTTCAATGCAGTCTCGGAAGATGCAAAAACAGTTCCTGTTTTGGAAGCTTTGTTGCTAATTTTTGATTTACGTTTTTTGAAGTGCTGCACACAGTTTCGCAGAGAAGAAGAATTGCTACAGGATTTGAGTGTGTGTACAAAGTGTGCCATTATGGCTTCGCAGATGTATAAATTGTATACGGAATTTTCTGAACTTATTCACTCTGAATCCGTTTTGTCAAAATTGGTGAATCATGAAAACATTTTGCAAAACAATGCAATCAATAAACATAATACTACTAATGTCAGACCATTTTCAGAAAATCTCAACGAGAAAATCCATACTAATAATAGTCAACAGGATCCACCAGAAGATGTTCCTAATATAATTGTAAGAAAACCCTCGGATAAAAAGAGAAAAGGCAGCACGAGCATATTCGAGTCAGATAACGAATCTGAAAATGAAACACAACAAGTTGTTAATGGTTTGGAAGGAATACGAAGAAATAGTTTGGAGAACAAGAGAAGGTGCAGTCTAGAAAAAATTAATCGAAGAAACAGTGTTGGGGTCGCAACAAGCGGAAAACAGTGTAATCAAAATTTTAAAACAATTAATTTGTCCCGAATCCCACCAATGACGATAATTAAAAGGGAATCTAAAAAGTTTCCTTTCATCGCAACATCTAAACCCATCAAAATAAAATCTCAACATTATCAACAAATGCCTACACAATCTATAAAGCTTTTTGCTAACAAACCGGAATTCAACGTCATTCAACAGCCGCCAAACAAAAGCCCGAGGAATAATTGGGCAGAAAGTGGTATTCCAAGCATAATAAGTGTCCAGTCTATTGCGAATATCTCAGAAGTTAAGCAAGAAGGTAAAAAACTGTTTTTGACTTTAACTTTTACAGAAATGCGAACTCCGAACTATGATGTTATAATTACATAATTTACGTGAGAATTATTAGATTCTAATAAAATTTCTTTTTTTCCAGCAACTCCTTGCAGCTCTAGTTCTGCATCTTCGTCTTCGCAAAGATCATCTCAAAGGCCAAAGCGAAAAAGTTGCAAAGTGGTGGACTACTCGAAACAATTGGGGGTGGGGGAGGAAAGTGAGGTTGAAGATGATGACGACAAAGATGCGGAAATATTTTCTGAAGATGATGGAGATGATGATCCAGATGACCCTTCCTTTAAATCCAAACATCGATCTGGTAAATCATCTATCAACGGGTTGCAAAAGAATCTCAAGAAATTAACACAACAATCCTACACTAAAGTTTCATCAGAAGATATCCGAAAAATATTTCACAAAGAACGACTCGCTAAAGTGGGCAATTTACCAGCTCTGCGTCCACTTATCTGCCAAATTTGCAATCGATCATTCAAAGACCTGAATACTTTGGAACTACATAAGAAAACTCACGCCAAACCAACAAATTTTATTTGTTTTATTTGCGGAGCTATGAGTAGAAATGAAGGCGGCTTTATAACTCACTTGGCTTCCCATGTTCCAGAAAAACCGTTTGTTTGTGATTGTTGCAGTGCACCATTTAAGACTAAAGGTTATCTTCATTATCAATATCCTCTTTTAATACTTTTTAAACTTGTTAAAAATTGTGTTTTTATATTTTACAGTTGAATTGGATCAACACAAGACACGTCACCAAGAACTAATTATTTTCACATGTCAGCAATGTAAGGAATGCTTCCCGTCATTAATGCTTCTTAATCGACACGAAGCTTCAATTCATATGAGAGAGACAAGTTTCATTTGTCCCTTGTGCCCGGCAGTTCAATTCGAAAGGACAGCTTGGACCAAACACATTCTCACACACACTCCTTTTAAGTGCTCTAAATGTGAAATGTTTTTTCATCCAAGTAAGTTTATCACGTATAAAACAATCATTTAATGCACATGTGGATACATGTATCCAGTTGTTGTAGCCAAGGGCGTATTTACGTATGGATTCACCGAGCCTGAGCTCTCAATTCAGTATTCCTGAAGAATTTATTCCTTAATTATTTGACAAAAATGTATGGCCTTCTGCCGCAAAGCTAATATTTTCTGAGCCCCTCCCCATTTATGAACACTAGATACACCCTTGGTGGTAGCTTAATATTTTCAATACGATAATTGAATGGAAAGGAAACTAATTATTTATCTTTTATGTGTGATTTTATAGATGAAATGAAAGTTCACTTCAAAACCTTCCATTCTGCAGCTACGATTCAAAAAATACCATCACAGGTTCACCATTCGAAAAACATTTTCAGCAATCTGCTTCGTGCTGCCAGTCAAAGAATCACTCATAATTAAGTACATAAAGCTTAGCGAATATCGATACATGTATTTATAAGTATACCGAAACCCTATATAATGATAATACGTAAAAGAATATGGTATGTTCTTTCTTATCTTACTTTGTGTAGGAAGATATCTCTCATGTCATAGTTAAAGTTAGTGAAGCCCTGAAGAAGCCAAATTGTTTAACTGTGAACGTTTGGCCTCACAGTTAATTGTTATTGTTGACTTTTATAACTTAACCCATGCAGTTGTATGCTTGTCATGTAGGTAGAGGTAGATGTTGATATTATATAGATAAGATACGTTAATTAATTTGGTGTTTTGTAATGCAGTTCTACGTTAAGATGTAATATTGTACGGTACGCTTGAAAAGGCATATCGTTGTAGAATTTTACATTTGGATTTAGAAGACTTGAATACGTGACTAGCTAATACAATATAATGAATTGTTTATTGAACCCCTACCCACAAGTACGATTAATATTAAATTTGGTTTTGTAAGTTTGCAAGAAGAAAATAAAATTTAATGTCCGTGCTTCTCCGATTTGTGTGTAAATATCAGAGCGATACAGTTGCTAGTACAAGAATTTTAATTATTTGTTTCATAATACAGCCATCATTCAATATAGTAAATAGTTAGAATTTTCAAACTTAGAATTTGTGTTTAAAAGTAATTAATTTTCGCGAATTTTTTAGTTTGGATGATCAATACGAATTAACGCTGTTCCAGCCGCACTTGTCCTACTCCTGCGGTAGCTAAAGTTCATTGTTGGTTTTCCAGCGCAGAAACTTTGTAAGAGAGTTGAACTTGCAGGAAGGCAATTAGTGACAGTCAATTTTCTGAGTTTTGGCAGAGCGAGGTAGTCAGTTGCTAGATATGCGTGAGCCCAACCAGATAAAATTATTTCTTCGATATTGGTCATGTGAGCGATAATCCAGTTTGTCGTCAATGGGTTCAGTTGATACAAGTACGTATCCAATTCCACCTTTTGGATGGACCGGGGAAGTAGATCAATATCTTCAAGTCTGTCCATCATCCAAATGTGATCAATGAAACAAAATTCCTTCAGATTCGTGCAACCATTTGTAAGGGAACAACTGAAAGGTTCTCCAGGATATCGAATGCAAAGATATTCCAACACATTTGCACAACCTTCCAAAACATTATGACTAAGGGCAACCCCGAAATTTTCCATTGTCAGTTTTTTCAGTTTTGTCTGACTCTGAATCAGTCGAAAGGCTACAAAGCATGAACAGAAGTACATTTAGAATTTTTACCGTTAGATCCTTTCGGATTTATCTTTTAAACAATTACAAAGACTCCAAAAGAAAACTCCTTTGTGTTCCCACGGACTGAAAAGAACATCGATTTCTTCCAAGGAACATTTTTCGAAGGCGTCTTGAAGGATTTGAAAATTTGGGAAACCAGGAAACCAAGGTAAGTCCACTTGATAAGGTAGTAAGTCGTATTCATGAACTAAAGACAAAATGCTGAACCACAATGTAACTTTCTTCAGCGTTGGTCCATGAAGTGCAATGAAATTGAAAATTGCTAGATACACTTCGTAGAAATGATTGTATGACTGTCCATGCCATCCAAATAACTCATCTCTATTCTTCATTGAATACTTAACGGAGAAATCGGTCAGGTGCGTAAATTTCGTTCCTAACATACTTTGAAATACTTGACAGTGCCAAGGACTGAATGTCGTGAAGACCAACTGAATCGAAAATAATTTGTATAATTTAAGCAAGAGAAAAATTATATTATGAATATTAGGAAACGCAAAAAAATGAACACGTTTCCTCACCTCAAATTTAGTGAGTGGCTCTCCCCCAAAGGGGATGAGAGGATTCCCAAGAAGCGAATACTTATCTCCAGAAATATTTGGCAAAAGCCATTGAAATTCGATAGCGTTTTCGAATACGAGATGAGGTAAATGTTGAAACAAATGGCAAAGCATCAGAGTATTGCGTTTACTGATTCCAGGAAGAAAAGTAATTTTTTGTAATTCGGAGAAGCAGCCTGGCTCCCAGTTTGTGTTTAACTCCACAGTTAATGGTCCAATACTTAAAGATTGGAAACTATATACAGAATCCTCCACCATTTTCAAAGTATCGTCAGTTAATTCTGCATGCCAAACAAACATACTGTAATGCTCGATCAGCGATTTCCAATGATGAGACACGAGTCTCATGCTCAACTTGTCTCTCGTATCCAGTTCGGAGAAAATCGACTGCCATATCTATTACATGAATGAAAAACATTAATTTGCATAAGTATGCTTTTGATGTTCGAAAATAGGTTTTATAAAACTTACGAATGGGATGAATTCAAGTTGCTCAAAATAACGACCATTTCCGCCCCATTTCCACGGAGGAGTTTCTCGGATTTGAGCTCTTGTAATCCGCTTCTTTCTCTGGAATATCTCTCCTTTCTTTTTTGCCATTAGTGTTTTTCTCAACTTTGTTTCTACACAAATTATGATTAAGTATTTTTTACTTCAAAATAAATTACATGCATAATTTCTAAGCATGAAATTCTGGAAAAATTACTTTTGTCCAGTTTGACTGTGACACTGTCCTCCAGGCCAAGTTTCATCTCTGCAGCATTGATGCTCTGATTAGCGTAAAGTACTGGAACTGCTTTATCGTTCCCCTCCTGCGATTTATTGAGATTTTCTAAAAGAATATCCCATAGAGAAATAGGTTTAGAATCCTCAGAAGCAGCAGTGGCTTTATTCTCATCATCTTCAATCTTTTCCATTTTTCCATTTTCTTCGGCATTAGTAATTCTTTTGTTTTGAACCCTTTTCCCTCGAAAATGTCGATAACAAATACCAAAAAATTTGAGCTGGTTAACAATGTAGGTCAAGTCATCTTTACTTTTCCCTGAAAATCAAGTTTAATTCGTCATGATCTTTTTTAAACCTTTATTGCTTAAATAAACAATTCTTCTATAGAAGAACTCTATGATCCATTTGAATATTCTTCACCTAGTTTTCTAAAGCTTCTCGTTATTTTCCAAGAGATTGGACATTTTTCTTCCGCAGGACTCAAATTATTTATATGAAGAGAAGTGTCTGCTTCAGGTGGACATGCACTCACAGACTCAATATTGCCCCGACTTACGGCATCTTTTTTCTTTCTCTTCAGAAACGCATCTGAATGATGATTCTGATGATATCTGCTTTCTGGGTAGTACGACTGCAAATGTTTGTAGAGTTGAATGCATTCTTTCGTGTGCACTCTTTGAAAGGACTTGAGATCCCATGCAGCTTTCAACAAACCTTCGTTTGTCTCAACTGAAGTTGGAATAACGAAAAAAGATTTATGTCATAATGTCTATAATGTTTATATTATATCGGGGTTAATGTTACTTTTAATAGACAGTAACAGGACACTCACGAAATCTTTTTCTAGCTCCTTTTGTAGATTCGCAATGAGAATCCAAACCGTTTTGATCCTGATCTTGATCATCCCCACGTTCTGTATCCATGTGGCTACTCGCTGAAACACCCACTGTGCAATGCATCTCGGCAGTCTCGGTGAGACTCATCGTAGGCTTCAAGGTTCGGTTTGTGTATTCTTCTATGGTATTACTAAATAATTTTGTCAAAATTGCAACTACAAATTACAACTAAACTAAATCCAATATATTTCATAAGTGCCGACTTTGCCGACCTAAGCTAATGATTTGAGATTTTTATTGTTGACCTACATCAATTTTATACGATATTATTATAAAAGTGTATTGTGTAACCATAGATAAACTGTTATCTCATCATATCATCCAATATCATCAATGTAAAATTGCAGAAGACACCTTTATGCATATTAATTTGGTTCCAAAATAATTAAAGTTCCATTAAAAATGCATCCCGATTTTGTTTGTAGTGAAATGGCGATTATTTATTAAGAAATGAACTTTTATGTAGTACAATAAAATTATGAATGAAGAACTTCCAACGATTGAGTGTCACAGTCACAAAGCATTGAAAGAAGTGTTTCTGCACGTTTAGCTACACATCCCTTAGCATAATAAAATGCAGCATTTGTGTGTTTTTTGATAGGACGGATTTAGCTTAATTTGGAGTTATAGGAGCTGCGTGTGTAAATATGTATGGTGTGTGTAAGCGTGAGTTTGATGTTTGAGTATGTGAGAGTAAGAAAAAGGAAGAAATGATTTTGGACAACTGTGAATGGGAAGATCAGCATTGGTTAAAGAGAAAGCACAAAGGAGCAATAAAAAGGCAATGAGGAGGTTCACTGGTTTCCGTTCAGACAGCCGACCCAGTTGCCTGTCGGTTGACTGTGCCGAGTGCGCAGCGGAGGATGGCAAACAACCCACCTGCCAAATCTGCCTCACTCCGAATATCTTCCCTCAACGCTCCTTCCCAATATCCCCACCCGATTTTCACAGAATGGTCCAGCTCAGACTGAGGAAGTGGCTTACAACTCCTCCCGATTCTATTTCCCCTTTCTCCACTCTCCCTTTACCTAACTATCTCTCTATCTAACATTCTGCACGTTGAACACTCTTCTCCATCCGTCCTGCTTGCTTTTGTACCCGGAAATATCCTCAGCTCTTATCATTGTCATCTCAAACTCATATCAACACTTTCCTTCCTTTCTCAAACACATGTTGTTGCCTCCAAGTCACATCTTATCCCATAATACATTTCTCCTACACACATTCATTACATTTCTTATACTTACAATATATTTGTTAGTTGTAATTACTCGTACACATTTGCTTAAATAACAAACCTTTACATTCTGTCATAAGAAGTCCCAAAAACATTTCTAGTCAAATCCCTTGCGCCCAAAAAAATTACCGTATACACGATCTGAAAAAATTAAGAAAAATAATTAAAACTCCGAAAAAGTGGCACAAAATATCTAGAATAACTGAACGCAGAAGTGTACTAAAAATATTATTGGACTGGCAGTTCGTAGAAAGTGTGTTTAAGCTATACAGAAGAATTAGCGTAGGTTTTAAGTGGAAAACTTTACAATTTTTGTGGGGAAAAGTCGGTTAAAAATGAGACTTTAAATTGTTTACAAGAGTAAAACTTTTCAGAGAAAGTTTACTTTACAAGTCTCGGAAATCTAATTGTGTTTGTGACGGTGCTTTATGAAAATAAAATTTGCCTCTCCCTAATAGGAAAGTGTGCTTTCTCTTACATTTAAGTAAGTAACACAGTGTTCACTTTCATGCCAAGAGTTTGAATTTGACTGATTTCATAACTCTTTGAAAGTAGAGTATGCTTTAAGTATATAGATCATCAGATTTATTCATCTCAGCAACAACAAGTGAACAAGAAAACCAGGTGGAACCGTTGATTGAGACTTGAGACTCTACATACAGAAGATAGAAAGTTCAATAAATGGAATCTCACTATAATGCTCTTTACAAGTCCCTGTTATAAATTGGGGTGAGTTAACGAGAAAAAATTTAGCAGCTTTAATAATATAGTAAGGACGCAAACCATTAAGCTTTAAATAATACTGAAAAGCAACATCATAATAAATATGAATATTTGATAAGAATAGTATACCTACATCCCTAATGCTATATAGCTTATAAATATATATCTTCATTCAATTTTACACACCGCATCCTTTCATTCAATATTATTGGCGTGCACAGAATTTCTAGTTAACTGTTAAAAAGGAATAAGAGCAGCACAATACTTCCGTCGCCTTTACCGCATTTATTACCTGTTCGTCTACTTTATGTAACTCATAGTATTATGTTGTACAAGTAAGTATAGTGCAGTCGTAATTGGTAACTTCACTTTTATTCAATGACAGAAATATTTAAATATCGTTATTAGCTGTAGGATCTGTATATATAAGTAGAGTTATAATTATAATAGAGTAGCCCATTACAGGTGGATTGAATACTGGGTCGTGCATGTGCGTTTAGATGTTAGATACAAATAAGTACAAGCTAAATAGTTGTGTATTGTACGTTGTGTTGTTGATGGGTAGATTGGTGTTGTGCGGATAAGATCTGAATATCAAGGAGAAAGTGAGAATGTGTGAAGCAGCGGGTTTGACGACGATTGGCATGAACGCGGATTTGTCCCCCACTTGCTCCAGCATTTCCAAAGAGGATTCCAGATCTCATCATTCCCATTCACAATCACATAACAACCATAAGCCCACGAGGCACAATGAGACTTCCCTATCAATACCAAAGCAAAACCAAGTAAGTCAAATCAAATCATATCTCATCAAACTCATCATGCCAGTTCTAATTCTAACTTCCCACATCAAAACTCTTTACAGATACATATTATACGCTTTTTAAAAGACAAGGCCCATTGAACTGAATGTACACAATATCCTATATTTGATTTATCTCTCTATACGATCCGCACTTTTAAGCATGACATTTTTCAATGAATTCATTTTCTCTTGTTAAAAACAGATCGTCTTTCTCAACAGGGATTAAATCTTGTAAACTAGCGACAACACAGTAATTGCAATCAAATTGACACTCATTTTGTTTTAAACATATTAGAACTGATTTATTTTTATTTTTATTTTTAACTCTAAAAAATGTCTTTAAAGATTCACTTTAGTGTAATTGTTAATACCAACCTAATTGGGCCGTGGTTAGTGTAGCAGTAATAGACAACTTTCAATAATAAATACATGTTGCTGCAATAGCAGATCTGTGGAAAAGACGGATGAAATTATGACGATTTATTTTGTTGGCTTACACGCAGGTAGGAACGGTGATGCTGTTTGGTGTTCCGATAGTTTCGCTGGTGATGGATGGGAAAGAGCGTTTGTGTTTGGCTCAAATCTCAAGCACTTTACTGAAAGAGTTCAGTTACAATGAGATTCACAACAGACGAGTCGCTTTGGGAATTACTTGCATTCAGTGCACACCCGTGCAACTGGAAATCCTCCGAAGAGCTGGTGCTATGCCCGTCACGTCCAGAAGATGCGGAATGATCACAAGACGAGAGGCTGAACGTCTGTGTCAAAGCTTTCTTGGCGATCATGCACCCCCACAGGTAAATTCAATCGCTGGCTTATTCTGGGTAATGTGTAACTATAAATTTATACACTTCATAAAATTCACAAAACCAAGGAAGCCAAGGAGATCTAGTTAGCCTTGATTAAATCAACCTTCAATAGCTAATTAAAAATAATCAAATGAACCATTAGAGCTTTACAGTACTTTTATTGCTTTATTACACCATCGGGATATAAATTTCTTCTCCAACGCATCCTTTTGAAGTTAATACGTTGAAAAGCTGAACCAATTCGTTATTTATAACAGTGGATACACAGATTTGTGTTTTCTGCCATGAAAACTGAAAACTTATGGGAGATACCGTTCCTTTGCACAGAGACTCACATTTATTTAACTAGCAATAGCACAAGTTCCAGGATAGTATAGCATGGCATAGAGAAAACAGACCTTCGTGGATGTGCACATAAGAAAGTGTGGATTATTTATACGAAAGAACTTTAAAAGGTTTACTGTATGAAAAGGTATATTATTGTGTGTTGTACTTCTATAAGGGTAGTGGTAGTTGTGAAAGTTCAAGGAAATAATGATGAGAATATTTCAATGTTGAATAATAAATGTGATCCCAAAGGGGAGATTTCTTTTCTCCCCTCCTGATTTTTATGCAGACGAAACAATGCCAGCCTCTCCTACTCAAAGCTGAGAGTTATGCCTTCACATAGATATTTTTTCGCCGTGCTTTATACCATTTCTGGCTTTCCTCCTTATAACAGATCGTAGCAAGTTCCCCCGCTACACAATGACTTTCTATTTACAGTCTTTCCTTCACAACATTATAAGATGCAATTGTGTTCGTTAATGTTAAAGTTAAAATGGAATTGAGCAAATATATTAAGTAGGGTTCGTTCGTTCAAGGAATTTATATTTCGTTACAAAGGTCGCTAATAGACATTTCGTGGAGAGAATTTAAATTTTCTTGATACGGGATGGGATAGGTATTGTGTTTTCGTATTATATTTGCAAAGGATTGTTTTGATTGTTGTTTTAGTTGCCGGAGAACTTTGCATTTGACGTATACCACGAGTGTGCTTGGGGATGCCGAGGAGCGTTTGTGCCATCTCGCTATAATTCCTCCCGAGCGAAATGTATCCGCTGCTCCTTTTGCCAACTGTTTTTCTCACCCAATAAATTCATTTTCCATTCCCATCGTCTGCCCGATTCTCGCTATGTTCAGCCGGATGCAGCAAATTTCAACTCTTGGCGTCGCCACTTGAAACTTTGCGGAGATCCTCCTGAGGAAGTAAGTCCTTCTTCGTCTCCTATCCATTTTCCTAAAACTCCAATCAAAGAACAAAGATCCAATGACATTCTCCTGTCAAATTCATCCAATGCCGTTTCCAATATGGCCACTGCACAGATAGTCCACGCGTGGGAGGATGTCAAGGCTATGTTCAATGGAGGCACCAGAAAGCGACTCCTCGCCGCCCATTCCGTTCCAACACCTCACGTCAGAAGAAATAATGCATCCAACAATAACGGTGGAAAACATTCTTCCACAAATTCTTCATCTGGGGGAAATAGTCATAGCGGAAGATCTCTCACTCCTCAATCATCACGACACAGCAACAATCATGCTCATTCCCCGGGAGGAGGAGGGGCACATCCTCCCAGTAATTTCCCCCACGAAACATCCCCGACTGTCCCACCCAATAATAATTTTCTCACTGTAGCCCCTCCACTTTTAAGTCCGGGTAGTCGTCTCGTTGACAACATTTGGAACCCCGGAGTTTCGAATGCTACCCCTTCCTCCAGACAATGCCATCCTATTCCTCCTCTCCCATTCCATCCATTATCCATCCCTTGGCTCAGAAGACCCCTCTTCCCCTTTTCTCATCCTTTTGGTCCCACTTGTAAATTATTGTCGGAACCCACGATCCCGGAAAACTTGGCGACGAATATAAACGTTCGTCCAAATCACTCAGCATTTAAACCCGTTTCAAGGAACGCTGAACACTTTTTCTCTTGGCTGAACAACAACACAATTTCCAATACTGCAAATATTCTTGCCGCAAACACGGGGGGTGCCCTTGGTGGAGGAGTCACAGCTACAACACTCCCAGAAGATCTTTCTTTAAATTCGGGCGGAAATTCAATCAGTAGTAATCCAAGTCCACCATCTTTGTCTCACCATCAAAGCGACTTGATCGATAGCAGTTCTCCCCCTGGCGGACTCACTACATCCCTCACCAGTTCAAACGAAGACTCTAATGACTGTCGACCCATTGTAGTTGGTGGTGGAAAACATTCATCCAGCAAAAGCAATCACAATAGTACCCATAATAGTATCAACAGTAACAGTCGACTGTTGAGTCCCATTCAAAATGACAGCGATGACGAAGAAAATGTGGACATTGAATCCACTGAAGCGGAAGAATGCTCTTCAACCTCTTCCGTTTGGATGACCAATGCTCTCAGTGACTCAAAGCAACTCCCAACTGACTCACACAAACATTTTCATTCCCACCACCAGCACAACAACAATAACAATCAGCACCAGCCGCACAATATCCGCAAGAGGTCATATGACAGTGGAGCCGAGGACGAAATTGACGAAGATGGTTCAACTGTCCACTCATTGAGTTCTGCCGGCACTTTGTCTCACATCAACGGGGGCCGAAGGAAGAAAAGGATGTGGGACTGCGATAGGCGGTTGACAACAGCTGCAGATGAACATGATGACGATAGGGAGACTCCTCATGAGCTCAACATCTGAAAACACCGACAACCACAGACACAGGTAGCAAAATTAAATATGTTTCCTCACTTTTCGCCTTTAATTGAAATTCAAACAGAAAGTGATGTAAATAAGCCACGAAATGTAGTAAAATCTCCTCGTGAATGCTTTATAAGTACAGAAGTGAGCGGAGTTAATAGAAATGCTGAAAATTACTTTTATTTTATTAGAAAGAAAGAGATGAGGAGCTTAATTAACGGAGAAAAGGTCACGTCTATTACAAGCTTCATTATTAGTGCAGGGAAAGCTAAACATTTGCAGTGGATCTCCTTTCACGACTGTTTTCAGGTTTTCACCAAAGGACTATTAATTTATATAGGTCTCGGTCTCGCTTGCATTAGTCATTGATTGACGAACGAGAGGAGTGAAACCTTTACCGAGAGCTTCTCTTATCGCTAACAGAATTAGTTCTCAGTTTCATTTGATGTTCTTCTTTTGACTGAAAACACACAGAGCCACATAGAAGCATCCGAGTTTCAGTGGAGTCTATTGACAGGAGAATTTTGAGAGTTAATTAGCCATGCAAATCATAAAGATCATAAGAGAAATGTAAAGAAAGTGAACATTCTATGTAATGATGAATGAATGACTAAGTGAGTCGATGAATGATGATTAAACGGCCTCTACTTCATTTAATGCTCCATAAATGTAATAATACTCCAGAAACACACACAAGCTGTTTATTATTCAAAGACTGCCTTCAAATCCCTTATACATATAGAATAGGTCATATTACACAAAATGAAATGCTATAATATCCACCTACATACCTTTTATGTAAAGAGTTGCTGTTACTATTAAGTATTGCAATAATACACAAGCACAAAGGACTGCCATAGAAAACAAACTGGGAAACGAACGTATACAAAGATGTTAAAGACAGAACTAATAAGCACAGGTAAGAAACGTAAATGTAGAAAGAGCTTTGTCTCTTTACACAGCTCCCTTTGTGTAAATAAGCTTTAAATGTATAGAAAGCTCATGCTTTGCATTTAACAGCTCTCCCTTTCCGTTTTGCTTCTTTACGTTTCAACTTCTTAAGTGTGCGATTCAAAATGAATCAATTATGTGACTCATTGACTACAGTATTTATTTGCACACAACAATTCCAAATGTATTTGATACCTACTCCACCTGTACCTATTCAAAATAATATCTAATAATAAATGCCTAAAATGCTGTATGATATTAATTGTAAGCTGGGAAAAGGAAGAATGTCCTTTACTAAACCACTAATGCGAGTTTTCTGTAAAAAACGAAATGAATTTGTAACGTATTTGCAATAGAACTCGTCGTGTTACTGTTATCATTGTCAGCTACACAGAAGTTATATTGATGAGCTGGAGTTATACGGGATGACATTGAGGAATAAAAGTTAATTGTATAGTGGACGATAATATTTGCAAGTCTTGGAAGGTTTAGTTATAGTTGTAAGTGTAATGAGCGGTGGATGTTGGCCTATTAGTAGAAGAAGAGGCAACAATGATTCTTGATTCTCGCATCGCATCGGTCACAGGAAATTGTCCATGGTGACATTTAAGGAGGGCCAATGAGAATTTTTTTCTCCCATGCTGAGAATAACGGCTTTAGTATCATTTCATATTGCATTTGCATATCATATAATAATAAACCATTTGCAACGGTCCAAAAAAGTAACGAAGCGAACATTGACATTGTGTTGTGAACTATGATACGGTAA